>PVJX010003757.1:0-103984 GCA_004027295.1 Dolichotis patagonum
GTCTACTTTACATGCTTTAACTTTGTAATTTGAGCAGCTATTTCCAAGAAGTCAGTATGTAATTAGTCAAGTAATAATTTCTTAGGTTTTATTGTTGTACTTTTCCTTTTTTCCTTGGAATGCTGTATGGTTGCTACCCTTTATTCTGTTTTATTTTGTTTTGTTTTTTCCTCTTTAAATAAAATTATTAAAAAAAAAACTCCATTGATGCCACTATCAGCTCTTCAAGTGGTTAAGCAAAACTTCATTTATTATTGTTTTAATATCTTTCAGGGTTATTGACAATTCATTCAACACATTACAAAGGCCTATGTAATCTGCAGGTTAATGAATAAAGTAATTAATTATGTGTTGAAGCACACTGAAATAAAATATAAACTTGTTAAACATTTTTAATTTTTAAAATATTTTAGGCTCTTTTAAGGCAAAAAGTCAAAATACCAAACAATTATTCAATATTCATGTTTTACTTGGAGAATGAGTTATTTTTCTAGAGAAAATAATTTATATATTTCTGAATCCATAAATTCAATTTTACACTGAATATTGCTGATAGATATGGACTGAACATATGCAGATATTCTTTCTTGAATTTGTGCAGTTATTTTCAGGAATGAGTTCAAAAATTAAGACAAATTCAATATATTTACTGTGTTTTTTCTCAAGTATAAAGGAATAAAATTTAATATACATCAAGGCATAATAATTTAAATCCTTCCTAATTTTAGTTTAATTCTGATTAAAGTAGTTTTATGGTATAATATTTGATCAGAGTTTTTTCCACATTCTGAGAGAATAGTGTTTTTACTTAAACTTGTCAAGACATATGACTACAAGCTTTTGTGTCATGATATGCTTTAGTATAATATTTAGAGAAGGTAGAACTATAACATTTATTAGAGTTTAAAATTTATACATTTTCTTTACCCATTTCAGTTCCAAACTGCAGCCATGAATAAAAGACTGGAAGGTGTAAAGTACAGCAATCTGAAGACAATTCTGAAGACTGTTTCAGAAGTTTGTTGGTGAGGGTTGTATAGAATTTGGCTTCTGAGGGAGAGGAAAGTAGAAGTTTGCATGGATCTGATTCTGCAGAGAAGGAGGAACTGATCATGAAGGAGAGATTTGATATGGGGATGGAGGCAAGGCAATCACACAAACAGTCACAAAGGAAGTGGGAGGGGTTGGGATACAGTTGCTAGGTGGATTAGGATCTTTATGGGAAGCAGGTCCCTCCATTCATCATACAGTATATGTGCTGGTGGAGTGAGCATGATTGAACATTATCAATATGGAGAGAATAGAGGCAGGATGGAAGCAAATGGATTAGAGACTTTGTGAAAGGAAAATGAGTAGTTTGCATCTGTGCCAGAACAACAGCTGTTAGCTGAGATAACCAGCTGGGAATGAGTGGAGAGGAGATAATGAGATAGGAGGAAGATTGGAAAGGGGGAAATAATGACATAGGTAGGTGGCAGAAAGGAAATATGAATCCAGTGTCCCTTTGGAGACACTGCTGAATAGCTTGCTGACATTGGGGGTCATATTTTTAAAGTGGAGCTGCTCAGCATGGTAGTAAAATTATTTCTACAAATATCAGCTACTCAAGTATGCTGTAGAGCTCATGGCTATTGTATTTAACTAGAATTGAGATTTTTTAAAATAAATATAATGGCAAGAATATAGAGATAGCTTGAGAGGAGTTGTGGGGTTTTTCCATGAATTCTAGTCTAGGAAGGAGAGGGATATGAGAATACAAGGTAGTAATGATAAGTAAAAGAAAAAAATCACCGTGACAATCAATGGGAGGGTCCCATCAGTCAGGACAATCATTGTGGTAGGAATTTCATTAAGTGAATTTAGAGGTTGAAAAAAGTGGCTTTTATTTATATCAATATAATAAGGAATGTATGGCAAGTTATAAAAATACAAGAAAAGGGCAAATTGTAGATTTTTAAACTTTTGGTAGAGATAAAAAGATGCAATTAACTTAAGCTCCATGAAGGAAGGAAATTTCCAAACAGTGTGGTCCATGTGGTTTAGAGGGGACATCAATTAGTTCTCTATTTAGACAAATCTGAGAACAAGAAAGATGAGTTGTGGAATGTCAGTGTATACCCATCATGGTCAGTCATTTGGGTAGCTGAAAGCTTTAGCATGATGCCGATGCAGTTATATCTGTATCTATATCTTTATCTGTACTTATTATCATATGTGGGTGTGTCTTTCCAATCTTTTTCTTATTTATGTTTCTCTAGACTAGAAAGACACTGAAAATGAAAAAAGTTATTCACCCTGCACCATTATTTGTTTTATGTTGACCTTGGCATAACTTGCAGAACCCAAAACTTATGTTGGAACCTTAAGGGCACTTCAGTCTTGGCTCTGAGCATGAACAAGATGAGAAATGACCTTCTTTCCTTTGATCATATAAATCAACCCAAATAAGGGCCAGCCTGTAGCAGAGTAGATGTGCAAGTTTTAAAAGTGAGATCACAACATGCACAGAGAATGCCATATAAGCATTTCTCCCTTGCCCCAAAAGTAAGAAGACTGATGAATCCACATTTACTGCTACTCAGCACAGGTCATGAGCTTTTCATGCAACTAATTTACTCTCCAATGAAGGAAATATTAGAGGTTTAACTTATGGCTTTTTATTTTATTTTTTTAGGAAAAGTGAGAGAATTATGAAGACTGGAGAGGCTGGATTTTAATGTACAGCTGTGAACTTTCTGATAAGGATCACTGAAATGCACTTTAATTTTTCTAAAATTGCATAAAATCTGCAATTATTTCTTGTCTAGTTTGGTATCCATGCTATCTCTCAAATACTTAGTGTACTGTTGTTAGAATTATATCCTTACTCTTATTTCATAATTACTAACCCTTAATATCTTATTTCATAATTACTAATCCATCCCCTTTCACATGTTTAAAAACTTTTATTTGTTCTTATTGCTGCAGGAAGCAATAAAAATATTTTTGTTCCATATTCAAGGTTTAGGCATTGATTTAATATTTATAAAACACCATGTACCAAACAATGTTCTGAGAAATGAAGTGGTAAACAAAACAGATGCATTTTCCCTGTGGCATACTTTCTAATGGAGGATGGGAGAAATGAAGTAGAAATCATTCAAAGAGTATTAAAAATGCATAGGGATTAAAGCAGGGTGTTGTGTAAATTTCGTTACATCCTTAAAACAATCTTAAAGAGGGAACATTATTATCTCCACATTATACTTAGAAAAACTGAAAGTCAGAATAGAATTTCCTGCTTTCAGAAACTTTGTCAGCAAGAGATGGAGCCAAGATTTGAATCCAGCCTTGTCTGGTTCTGATAGAAATTCACTTAATGATTTCATTAAATTTATACTTTTCAGTGTGGTATATATTTCAGTGTTTCCGAAAATTTACTTTTGTTATTGTGCAAAGGCAAACATACTTGTTCAGAAAAAAGAAAAAGATTAGTTTTTTTTCTTTTCATACTTAAATTTTGAATAATTAAATGTAGAACATTGCTCAGAAATACTTTTTATTTTTTTGTCAGCTTTCATAATTTGATGCATGCTATTTTATTTTTGTTGTTCTGTTTTGTTGATTTACTGTTTTGAGTCTTGGGAGTTTTGATGCACTGAGTGCATTTTCCACTTTAAACTACAACCACAGTGTGCTGAAGTTACTAAAACAGTTGGTGGAAACCTTGTACTAAATATAACTTTTCAAATTCATGCATGACTCTGTCACTGTATTTGTTTATGACATTTATTCAAGAGTCAAATAGCACATCAAAGTTGCAACTAACTTTATATTTATAGCAAGGATTGGAACTTTACTGTACCAAAGAAATAACCAAATAAGAACTTGATATGAGTTGTTTAAAAGCAAATTCTGAAAACTCCCAAGTTGGAAAAATGAATCATAGCTAGATGTTTTGGAGAGAGAAATAGATGCACATTGTTATTTTGTTAAGCAATAACAAAAGCAAACATACATGCAAGACATGCTTTAATTGCTGCATATTTTCTTCAGAAAATTCAATTTAAAGTTCTCTGACATGGCACTGTCAAAACTTGAGTATTTTCAAACTGGAAGTTACAATTGCTATTTGAAACTAAAATAATGAAAAAAGAAAGATTAAGTACAGTTGAAAACAAACTGGCAAACTGGGCATAGTGGCACATGCTTGCAATCCCAGCACTCAGGATGCTGAAGCAGCAGGTTCACTGTGCATGGTAATCTCTATTTCTGCAAACTAGTTTTGCCTTTATTTTATTCACCACCTCATTTTTATTAGAATTGATACATAAAAACAAAAGCACTATGTGTAATAATGTGATGTTTCAATATATGCATACATTCCATAATGTTTAAGTCAGGTTAAAATTACTTATCTTGCAAAAATTTATCGTTTCTGTTTTCTTTGCATCTATCACCATTTTAGTTTGTACCATCATTATTTTTATCTGGCTTATAGCAAGAAAATCATTTTTTCTGTTTGTTCATTTTTTTTGCTTTGTCCTATCTGCACTTATTAACTATCACAACCATCTTACCAAAGATATATCCTCACAAGAGTACCTCTAGTCTATTAAGTAAGGGTCTTTTTATTTGACAATCCATTCTCTTGCTGTGTCCTAAAAATAGGAGCTCCTATTAGGCATTCTGATTATTACTAACATCCCCACATTTGACAGGCCTTCTCACCTACTGAGACTCAGTTTAGACATTCTTCAACCTCAGAGTCTCTTAGTAATTTGTTCCCACTCTATTTCCTTTACTATGACACTAATTCAAGTGTCTCTTTAATTCTACTTTACATTATAGCCTCAAATACTATGAAATAAGTGCTATGTCATTTTTCAAAGAAGGATTTTACAAATATCTTAGAATTTTACAAATACCATATTTCTTCCTAGAAATGAGAGATAATTATTTATAGAGAATACAGGTATTTTTCCAAATCTTTCCAGATATATTTTCAGAGTAAGAGAACTTTCAGTTTTATCACACAGTTAACCCTTTTTTGTGGGCTAATAGCTGATTGCTTTATGGAAATAGTAACTAATCCCCTTATTATGTTGCATGTGATAACACCAATGCCAGAAAATTGGTGAGCTCTATCACTTGTAAAAAAAAAAAAAAAAAAAAAAGCCCATGCCATGTAAAGTCAATTGCATTATTCCTTGACATTGAAAAAAACAGAGGTAAAAACTGTTTTTTTATTTAAAACAATCCTTTAGGACCTCAAAGCTTTTCTGTTGGATGATAAGGGAGTTCCTCTTGTTACTCCAACCTCTTGGACTTACATGGTCCGGGTCCACTTCTACTTCCCGGCTTTCATTCCACTGTCCTAACACTAGAGCCTCAGGAATTCATTACTTGTGCTATATGTGTGAAGCTTTGGAAAATGAAATGAGTAGAACATAAAGTTTCCAATGTAGCACATTAATATTTTCGAATTCAACCTGGCTGGTGTTTATGAATCTAGCCTGGCATCTGGCATTTGTTACGAGGGTAAAACGGTTTTAAATATGCCTGGCAGTCATGGGCCAAGTCACCCCCACTTAATGAGAAGTATAGCTGCTAGCTTCTCTGAAAGCTAAGCAGATGCCACATACTTGCAGTTCATCTCCCACCAGAATATTAACAAAACATTGATGCCTCTGTGATTTGTGCTTATTCCAGATGACAAAATAGTGCTATGATACCAGCAAGCTGAGTGATAATTCAAACGTGCGAACATCTGTTTATGTAGGTTCTCTGACCTTTTTTTTTGTTCGCAGTATGTGCATATTTACTGTCTGAGGTTTCATGAAATGATTGGACCTTGTCACAATGTGCATGGAGACCACACTCAAGGCAAAACTTTTGGGTTCCAAAACAATTTTATATATATGCTTGAATATTAAATAAATTAATATTCCTTTATTCATGTGAATGGAAACAGTGTATATTTTCTTCTTGAAACTATGTCTTTCTATGCTTTCACTTGTTTGGGACAAAACCAAACATTCCCAAAACTACTAGGTTGGCAAAAAATGTCTGCATGCAAACTTCAGTTCTTCTCTCAAATGGGGTCTCAGTGCCCTAGCTTTATGTTTTGTGAGATCTCAAACTCTACCAAGATGCTTTTAAATTTGGGCTATACCTCTATATATCTCAATCTTCCTCCTAGACAGGGACCCTATGCAGCTGTAATTTTCCCTAAGAAGCATCTTTGGGGTAGTAAGCCTAATGAAACAGTCAAGTATTTTGACAGAAGAGATAGAAAACTAACAAAATACAAAGCTGTATTTTTGTTTTGTTTTCTACCACATTTTTAACATAGCAAATGTTTCCTAGGGAAGATAGAAGTTCAATTTTTAAGCTGCTATGCTTTGACAAATAGTGTGCAGTTTGAAGGCAGAACAGGAAAATGCAGGTTTCAATTGTCTTATCTGTCTAGAATTATGTTTTGTGTTCACCTTTCTCCGCTGATGTGACATAATGAGAAATACATGCATTGGTTCTCTGCCCTCTTCTTTTCCTGGTGCACAGTGAATACTGGTTTCCTGGGAAGCCAACCATAGGATGAGGTTAGAACTTTCAGTACCTTACTACACTTCCCCCATCTCAGACCTCCAAGATCCTAGCAGCAGACTAGAGGTTGAATTGATTATGATGGCCAGTTATTTAATTGCGCACGGCTACTATCAAAGATTTCATAAGAAATTGTAACCAAAGAGGTTTTGACAGCTTCTGGGTTAATAAACATGTGGCAGTGCCTGGGTTGGTCCCCCACAGGAAGCCCCTTGTCTCATGCATGCCCTCCTTTGCCTTTCTGTCTGGCTGTTCTTGAGTTGTGTGTTTTTGTGAGAAACTGATAATTTTGTAAGCAAACTGTTTTCCTCAATTCTGGGAGCCAGAAATTATTGAAAAGGAAGACAGATTAAAGACAACCTTCCATTTATAGCCAGAAACCGATGACAACTGGGACACACTTGTTATATGAATTGAGACAGTCACACAGGAAAGGAGCACTTACCTGTGAGATCTGACACCCAACCCCAGGGATAGAGAGTCAGAATTTATTTAAACTGTAGGATATCTAGTCAGTGTCTGCTGAAAAATGACTGATTTAATGTGGAAGAAACAAGACCCATACTTTTGGTATCAAATTGGTGTACTAAGAGTAATATTAGAGTGGGAACAAGATTTTCTCCTTTCAACTGAGTTATCTTAATTTTGTGATAATCTTTTTTTTTTAAATTTTGTGATAATCTTGTAAACGTGTTCAAAATTGTGTAAGATTCAAGGAATTTAAAATTAAGCAACTTTAAATTCTTAAACTCTCAAAATTAAATAAAGTCTTTGGAAATGAATATATCCTTTTCCAGTTCTACTATCTGCTCCCAAAGTACTTTGTCTTATTTTATTTATTATAAGCATGGTAGAAAGAGGAGACCATAGATTATATGATGGTAAAAGATGGTAAAAATGAGTCATATAAAAATTATCTCTAGTTTTCTTTTGCAAAAGCCCCAGTTATCTCAAGAACATTGCACAGCCTCGTAATCCTAGTACTCATAACTGCAACTGGCAAGTAGAATTAACTATTCTCTCTGCTCACTGGGTCGTGCTTTGTAGTACATGACAGATACCTACATTTAGTTTGGCATTTTATTAAATACCAATGGTTATGTGCATAAATATTGCCTCCACCTCTTCCCCAAATATTGGAAAGTGTTCCTACCAAGTACTGCTTTTGCATTGCCATAAAAAGAAACTCAAGGTCATATTAAGGATTTTAACAAAAAATCATAATTCAGTTTTCTCAGAGTACTCATAAAACTCTGAGACATGTTTACTTTAAGCACATAGTGGTTTCTCTTTCCTCAAGAGGAAGGGAAAAAGGTAGAAAGAGTAGGGGAAGGAGGAAGAAAGAGAGAAAACAAAAAATCGCATGCCAAGGCGTTATTCAGCACATATTTAGTCATAGCAACAAATCTCATAGAGTGGTGCTTTGTAATCTGTAGAGTAAAATGTTCTAAGACTTCTTATGGATGTCTGCAACCTCATTACTGCTTTTCACATACACTGCTTTTTCATAAATATCTACAAAAAGTTTAAATTATAAATTATACAATTTATAACCACAGTAATATAAAAGGGCTGTTGTAAAAGGCTATAATAAAAATTACATGAACATGTTCTTTCTCTTTTTCTCAAAACATATTATTTTTGATACTTTTCTTTGAGACAATGTAAGATAAAACAATGCCTATATGACGGGAGGAAGTAAGTTAAATGACAAAGTCTTTGTGGCATAACAGGCTATTCTGTAAAGGTTACTTCAACAGAGCACTACAATGATGTGACAAGTGACCTGCTAACAGACACTGCTACCAAATGACTACTGGGAAGTTGGCACATAGGGTATTGACACACTGAGCAATGAGATATCCCATGCTCCTGGCAGGACTCAGCAAGGTAGTGCAATATTTCATCAGCGTACTCAGACTTATACCTTGTTTATTTTTGGAATTTTCCATTTAATGTTTTTGGACTACAGTTAACCAACAATAACTGAAATTGAAGGGCAGTGAAACTGTAAAATAGCTATGGGAGTTATTTGTGATTTAGACGTGAGGTACCCAAATTTCCAAAAGGTCAAGTAACTAGCTGGGCCAAGATTTGATTTCAAAGGCCACACCCTTTACCCAACAGGACACAGCCCAGCCGATAGATATAATACAAGAGACTAACTTTTTACTATGTTGCATGTTATGTCATTATATTATATTTCATATTGGAGCACTCATGTAGGAAATCGAATAATTTTGGTATTTAAAAATCTTTTGGAGACGTTTTCTTTTAGTACTCTGTGTGTATTCCTCTCAGTGTTGCTCTTTAGTCTCCAGGACTTCTTTATTTACAAATGCCTTGTCCCACAAACAATCTCCTGGATTTCTTCTTTTGCTAACATTAATATTCCATAGGTTCTTACTTTCCAATTCCATTAAGAGTTCTTTGACTCCTGAACCTTACTGAGTTAAGTTTTTGATTCTTTTAACTGATTTTTCTTCTTTTCTTATACTCATCCTACTCTCTACACCATCTTCCAGTTACCTAGACATCCACAAAACAAGCCTCAAGAAAAGAATTTTTCTATTCATTTCCCAATATCACATACAAAATTATTGATCCATAATATATTTGAGTTTATTAACCACATTCTTTCCTTTATACACAGAAAAGTCTGGAGTGATGGTGACTTTCTGTCATCATGAAGGCTACACTTCATTTATCACTAAGTACCCACTGAATCCTATTATATACTGTGGAGGTAGTGATCTGAGTGCTGTAAATTTAACAGTCAAAGCAAGAGGCAGGAGAGAGAGAGAGAGAGACAGACAGAGACAGAGAGAGACAGAGATAGAGAGATCACTATTTAAACAAAATAAAAAAGTAAACTTCTTAACTCATTGCACTGGCATCCCTTACAATTTATGTAACATTACTTTACTATTCTCAGGAGCTTAGGGAATTAGTATGTTTATTCCTGAGACTAAAAATTGCCTGTATACCTTAACATTCATTCCCTTTGTAGCTTCAAGTGAACAACTGGCAGAAATCATGGTACGAAAGATATATTTAACCCCTATAAACATGATAGATCTTTCCTTTAGTTTATAAATAGAAGAGATCAGTGCAGGAGCAAGAACACACAATCTAGAGTGGGGAATAGTCAGAACACTTTTGAAACATATCATTTCCAAGAATTGTTTTTTTGTTCAACTTTATTTAGGTATACTTGACACATAGAAATTGTATAAATTTAAGGTGTATGACATGTTTTTATAATATGTACATATTGTGAAATGATCTCCACAGTGAAGCTGATCAACATATCTGTAACTCATAAATACTTCACACAAGGTCACCAGTTCTTTTTTGTAACACAACTGAAAGATTTGTGCCATTAGATTAACCTTTCCCATTGCCCACTTCTCCTTGTAGCCATGATGTGACTTTACTCTGTTTCTGAATTTGATTTTTTTTAGATTATCTTTGAAAGGGAGATCATGCCATATTTGTCTTCTGTGTCTACTTTATTTCACATTATGTTAATGATCCACAGGCCCATCCATCTTTTTGCAAGTAGCCCTATTTGTATATTTTTTAATTGGTACATGTCTATAGTACATGACATTTGCATTCATTTTGGGAGTGAGTACATGTACATGTTACAGATTATGCCATTTTTTCATCTCCTTCCCTTTCTCACTCCCATCCCTGCCTCAGCCTCTAAATTCCATTTCTCTATTTTCATTCTTGTTATTATTTTTCTTAGTTCACGTTTATGACACATAATGCACACATTCAATGAAGTTATTAGATTCTGGTACATGGTGTGTCTTAATTTTATTTACCATTTTCTTCTCCTTCCTTCTACCCTCTGACTCCTGGACTACTTTTTCACTTACAAGAGATATGTTCTCTTGTTTCCTTTTGTCCACCCTTTACTTTTCTCTCCATTTGTACTTTGCTTTACTTGTACAAGATACCAGACAGTATTTAAGTTTGTGTGTTGGGTATATTTCACTCAACATTACATTTTCAGATGCATCCATTTTCCTACAAATGTTTTGAATGTTTCCTTCTTTGTAGCCAAACAGTATTCTAATACATATATTTACCACTTATTAAAATCCATTCATGTGCTGATGGGTATACAGGCTGGTTCAGGATTTGGCTACTGTGAATTGTATTGCTATAAACATCAGTATGCATGTACCGCTGTCATATGTTGGATTTAGCTCTTTGGGGAAGATACCTAGAAAGGTAATCGCTGGTCATATGAAATTTCTGATTTTAATTATTTGAGAAATCTCCATACTCATTTCTATAATTTTTGTACCAATTTATATTCCTATCAACAATGTAGGAGGGTTCCTTTATCACTGAAATCATGCCAGCATTTGTTCTGAATGACACCCCTCTTTCTGGTGTAAGAAGGAATCTTAGCATTGTTTTAATTTGTATTTCTCTAATGGCTGCAGATGTCAAACATCTTTTCATATATTTGTTGGCCATTTGTATCTTCCGAGAAGTGCCTGTTCATTTCACTTGTCCATTGCTTGACTGAGTCTTTTATTTTATGTGGATGTTTTAAGTTCTTTATAAATTATTCCTTTGTCTGATGAAAGATGTTCCCTGTTCCTGAAAATGTAGAACCAGTTTTATCAAAATAGACATACTCCCAAAACTGTTATGCAAATTCAATGCAATCCCAATTAAAATACCAGCAGCATACTCACATATCTACAGAAAACAATCCTAAAATACATATGGAACTAGGATAGACCCAGAATTAGCAAAACTAATTTTGGGAAACAAGCTCAAAGCAGGTGATGTCACAATATCTGCCTACAAGCTATGCTGCAAGGCAACAGTGATAAAAATGCCATGATACTGGCACAAGACAGACATGTGGATAAATAAAAAATAGAGGATGCAGAAGTGCCCCAGACACATTCTTCAATGTGATCTTTGACAAAGGGGCCAAAAGCATACACTGGAGGAAAGATAGCCTATGAACTAATGGTGCTGGGAAATCTGGAAATCTGTTCTCAGAAGATTGAAGCAAAAGCCAGAATTCTCACCCCTTATTCAACAAAAATCAAAATATGTGAAATTTATAAACATTAAAACAGAAATACTGAACCTACTGGAAGATAACACAGGCAAAACACTTGAAGTTTTAGGTGTTGAAAAGTATTTTTTAAAACAGAATATCAATTACACAAGAAGTAACGGAGAATCAATAAATGAAATTACATCAAATTGAAAAGTTTCTTCACAGCAGTGATCAATTAGTAGAATAAAGAGACAACCTACAAAATGGGAAAATTTGCATTTACATACTTTTAAAGAACTAAATAATATCTTATTCTATATATATTACAAATTTTAAATTTAACCACCCACTGATTGACCTTTAGTTACCCTAAATGTTCCTCTATTAATTTCAGTTTTAGGTGTCTCCATATATGTACATCCTTAAGGTTTATATGGAACTCTTGTAAGCCTGATATACTTGAACACTTGAATTTAATCAGTCTGCACCTTTTGATTAGAGAATGCAGTCAGTTCATATTTAAAGTAATTATTGATAGGTAAAGTTGTACCACTGAGTTTTATTAACTGATTTCTGGCTAGTTTTGTAGATCTTTACTTCCTTTGTTCTTTTCACTTATTGATTTTTTATTTATCTTTCATCTTTTTCTATCTTCTTTTGTAAATTGATGATTTTTTGCATTGATATACTTTGGATTTTTTTCTCCTTATAACTTTTTTGGTTCTACTACATGTTTTACATAAGGTTTACATAAAACACTTTAGAGTTATGGTTGACTATTTTAAGCATAAAAACTCTTATCATTTATAAAAATTCTACACTTTGATTCTTAAAACACTTGGCTTATACAGTCACTGTTTAAACATTTTAATATTGCATAAGTAAATTATTGTAAATATAGTCATTTTTAACATTTTTAAGCATTATGCTAAAATTATAAATAATTTACACATAACCATTTTAATATTACATTATTATGAATTTGGTTCTTTACTGGTGATTTTTATATTTTCATTTTTTTTTACTAACTAGAATTCTTTTGTTTTATCTTGAAAAACTGTTTAGAGGTAGGAATTAGTGTGCAAAGAACATGAATCTAAGTCTTCTGATTCTTTATTCAATGCTTATTTCATTACTGCTATGGGAAAGGGGAAAAGGGAATTTATCATATGTACATTAATGCTTTAATCTCATCAGTGAAAAATTTTCTAATAGCTCTGAAACCTAAAATACCAATTTCATTTTCTCTTTTTGTCACAGATAACTTGATTCCTTGGCTGCAATTCCTAATTCCATTGAGATATAGAAGGGTCATAGGAGACAGAAGTCGCAGAGAAAAGCATTGAAAGACTTCCTTTCAAGTACTCTGTGATTGTCTATTCAAGTCTTTTTCTGTTGGTAAAATGTTCCAAAACCATAAAAGAAGAATCTTAAAATAGTTACAAAACGGTAACCTTCTTTGCTGATTAAGCGACCTGGCTTCTGTGGAGATTAGATTCTGGACTGAGTATCTGAAACAATCTCTATTATTTGGGCCTTACATTCTTTCTAATAACAAAAACATTATTTGCAGTCACATATCTCTTGAACCAGGGATGTTTTTGTACTTATACTTGCTGTAACTGGGGTACTATGTGCATTACCAAAACTTGTTCCCAGACTGTGGGGCAGCAAGCAACTCATGTCACTTGTCATGTTTTATTCTTTTCATTGCTGCTGTTGTGATGACCACATTTAAATCACTAGACTTACACTCATTGAGACCTTTCATAATTCAAATAGACACAGTCCTAAATGCCGAGGACAAGAATGGTTTATTTTATTGTTCTATCATTATCTTGGAATAGTAAAATTTCTACTTAAAATGACCAATGGCTGTTTATTCACTGCACAATCCAAGCATGTGCAATAATCTTGGCAAATGTAGATAGTATAGACCTTATTTCTTCACTTAAATGAATTTAAATATGACTCAGTTCTTACCATACAAGGCAGTAAAGGTTTTAACTATGGGAAAGGACTGACTGTGTTCTCTCCTCTCAGAGCCATCTAAGCCCTTATAGTTCAAAAAAACAGTGTCACAGCAAGAAAGCATGGGACAGAGCGTTTTCCAAGGCCAGCAGTCAGATTGTGCCAGAGTCTCTAGATGAATGTTAAAGCCACAGATTCTAAAGAGATTATCCCTATTTCAGTTTGTGCTATACTTAAACAATTTCACTCTATTTTCCAGCTCACTCTCTTCAACTGTGTGACTTAGTCATTTAACAACTTTGAAAGATAGATTGATCTTCATCAATTTTTATTTCTTTATGCAGAATTCTGGAGACAAGAAAATAAAAAATTATAAGAAGAGAAGTAGGTAAATTAAAGGGACAATAAGAACAAATGTACAAATCTATGTATTACATTAACATACAAGCAAGCAGTCAATAAAACCAATTACCACTATACTTCTTATTCTGGTCATTTTCTCTTTCCCTCATGGTACACAGATGAATTACCCCTGGCATTATTGGCACACATCTAACATTATACAGATAGCATTGTTGTTTATTTTTCAATCTATACTCATAACCCACATAAAATACATATAGTATATAGGAATGTATTGAAGTTGTACCACGGAACAAAATAAACCAACAGGGTTTATGGGAAGCATGTATTTTTGTGACAGGGAGGCAGGGTGAACACTGGTTCTCTTAGGAAGACGTGATAGACTTGATTAATTCAATGGGCTGAGGGATGTGTTAGTTACTTTTCTTCATTGCTGAGACAGAATAGTCAACACTCAAAGTTAAAAGAGAACACTCACAGTTCATAGGGGTTTCAGTTCATGATTGACTGGCTTCAACTCACGGTGGCATGGTAGATCACATAGCAGAGGACAAACTGCTCACAGCAGGCAAAGGCAGTAAGCAAGTGACAAACCACACTAGCCCTCTTTCTGTCTCGTATATTTTTATCCAGGCTACCTACCCTAGGGCAGGTGGCACTCACATCCAAGGTGGGGCACCCTCAGCCTTATCCAGAACTGTTATGGATTAAGAACTGGTGGTCAATGTAACCCAAGGTGGATTACATCAGCGTGGCGCTGAGCAGAGATGTTTCACCTGAGAAAAGTTGCCAGCATAAATGGAGACGTGGAAAAGGAGAAGGAAGAGCGTGAGGGCGTTGAGGCATTGTGAGTTGCTGTTTGAGCTGTTAGGTTCTCCTGGAGAAGCTCTAGTCCTCACATCGAGCATTGCTTCCTGGCTCTGGAGGGGAAGATGTGTGCCGCTTGGTCTCCAGGATGAACTTGTCGCACTGGCTTCCTGGCATGTGCTCAACTGTGCTTGTTGTCAGAGGAGCTTGGGGTCTCCGTGTCACTGAGGATGGCTGTGGTGCTTTTCAGGACAGCCCTGGTCTTGTTGTGAGTGTGACTTCTTGGGTCCAGCATAGAACCCTCACCCTGCTGGCATAGACTTCCTAATTTCCACCGCTGACCTTTGGACCTTTGCAGAATGGATCCAGAAAAGAGACTGGTGTGAGCCCTTCTTGTGGGCTCTAGATCTCCAGTTGGACTCATGGGAGGCATTGTCATGAGCTCTGGGTCTTTCTCTGGGCTCATGTGGGACAATGCTGTGGGATTTAGGCCCTTGACTAAATATTCTATGTTTTTGGTATTGTGAATAGATTTCCTGCATTTTCTTGTGTTAATTCTGGGTGACCATCATAAGAATATTATAAACTCCATGTCCTGATTCTAATTGTTCTGTGTACTACCCCTGACTACCACAAGAACTATGTCAGAACAATCAGTGCACTAATTTAGTAAGCACACATCCTTAATCTTAGCATTATACACTAGAGATCCATACAGCTCTTAAAAAAAGCTCTACCTGTGACCATATCAGGCTTTTAGGGGACAGCTAGACACAATCATAATGGAGGGATAAACAGAGTACTACTGCCAGTGATAAACAGAGTGGTTAGCCATGCTCCACAGGAGCATGGGAACATGAACATGAAGCCATTAGTTCTTAAAGAGGTTTCCTAGTTATCAAGTCACACATCTTATTTACCTTTCACTGAAGGTTTTATATATACTTTTATCAACACAGAACTGTAATTTTATGTTATAATGTACAATATTCTTTTGTTCTCTAATTAGGCACAACATACAAGTAACAAAAATTTTTTAAATGTCTAACAAAAATAAGGATTCCATTTTAAAATTTTTCTGTAAAAACATTTTATAAAAATATTTTTGGCCCACAGCCCTTCCCCAGGCAACAAAATCTTATTGAAAGTTTTCAGTCTTAAAAATGTCATATTAGCTTGTGCCCTTACCAGGAACTCAAAATAGCAAACATGATTCATTTTTTCTGTTATTGCAACTGTGTACATTAAGCATATGAAAAGCCTTATGGTAATTGATTGACACAATGTACTTTCTCTCATCAAATGAATTCTGCTTACAAAAGGAAGGCAATTATTACTCAACTGAACAGGTGAAGCTGAATTTTTTTAAATCTGATAGCATAGCAGTGCTGACTTTGTAATTTACAAGGAGATGGATTACTGAGTTTATGACTATATGCAATGTATTTCATAATATATCAAGACCCTGGTATAAAAGGCAAAACTAAAATATATGCTAAAATAAAAATGATTATTGAGAAATTAAAACATCACCATTTTAATAATACTCAAAAACTAAAAGCAAATATAAAAAGCAATTTTAAAAAGTGTGATTTCTGTAACACTATAATTGTCTGAATCAGCCAGACTATTCCAAATTTACTTGTTGAAGTGCAAGGTAGAAAAAATTCAAACTAAGTTGGCTAATGCAAAAAATTATTATTGGTGTGTTCAACTGAAAAATTAAAGTGTCAGTGTTGTCTTTCAGTTTTAGAGAATGTTTAGGTGGGAATCTGTCATATTCTTTCTACTTCTCTGTATCATCAGTTCTTATGTTCTCTTCATTTCCCCCATTGTATCACAAGTTTTATAAATTTGATGAAAATTAAAAACACACAGTAAATATTCTCAACAAATTTCATGCAAAGGAAGCCTTAAATCAAATACCACTCCCACAGATACACAACACTGAATAATCAAATAGCTAAACATCAATTACAAAGAGACTGTCATAAAATCTTTAAGGGGAAAAATGTTGCAGTGCACACAGAAGAAAAACAAATACAATGGGAGCTGATTTCTTACAATCTAGAAGATAAGAGAATACTGTAAAGTTCTGAGAGAAAAATACATCTACCAACCTAGAATTATATAAACAGAAAAATAATTTCCAAAAATGTAACAAAATGAAAACTACAGAACCATATTAGTTCTAAAAGAGAATTCTTCAGGAAAAAGAAAAATGGTAAACCAATTTGGTTAGATCCATAGAAAGAAGTGAAAAATACGTCAAAATGGGTCTGTATAAAGAAACACATTTTCTAATACTTTAATCTTTTTGAAAAGAATTGACTCATAAAAATAATAACACTGTACAGGGGATGTATGCTATAGACAAAAGTAAGGTGTATAATAACAAATTCACAAAGAACAAAGAATGAAGTATTTTGTATAATTTCTTGCATCTTAAGTGAAAATATAGACCATAGTAAATTAAATAACAGTACCTAGACTCATCACAATAAAAAATGCATATGTATATGTCAATATTGGAAGTAATATATAAAAATTATTCACTTAATGACAAGACAAAAGGAAAAGAGCAGATATATCAAGTACAGAAAAATAGGGTAGATTTCAAGCTAACCTACCAGAAGTTATGTTTAATGTATATGGTCATATTAAGTGATCAAGGCAAAATATCTATTCTGTCACATAATTCTTTTATAAAAATAATTAAACCCTTTATGCTGCCCCCAAGAAATGTGCTTCAATTATAAAGACAAGTATAGTTTAAATTTAAAATTCTGTTGAGAATACTCTGACTTGGAAAATTCAGTCAGTGGTAGCACTGCCACTCGCACTGAGGCCCTGGGAGCTCAGTCTTAAGATCAAGGTTACTTATCCATTGCTTTCAGAGGCTGAGTCACCTCTTCAGTGTCAGAGGATGTGGCGGTCTCTGTATCCCAGTCTATCTTCTCGTGGGCAAAGTCACCCTTCCTCATGGCCAAGAGAGCAGGCCTACTGTACTGGGCCAAGAAGGTGGACTATTGCTCCAAGAAATACTGATGAAAGAACATCTAGCTAAGGAGGAACATTCTTAATCTAAATATCTGATGAAATTTGCCTTGCTGGGTTTTGGATTTGCTGAGAATCTATTGTCTCTTTTTTCTCCTCTGGGAATGAAAATATCTATCATATGCCTAGTGCACTATTGGAATTTTAGAAGCATATAGTTTTGGTTCATAGCTGCAGGGGGATTTTGTCTCAGAATGAGTTATACCTCAAATCTCTTTACGTATGACTTAATGGAACTTTGGAGTTTAAATTGATACCAGCTTGGGTTAAGGCTCTTGGAGCCATTGGGATGGGTAGATGTATTAGTCATATGAGAATATAAGTTTTGAGGGGATAAAGGGTAGAATATTACAGAACAAATTGTGACCTTCTTCAATTTCATATGTTGAACTTTTAACCTCCAATGTGACTGCATTTAGAGATAGGGCAAATTTATATGGAAGTGCTGAACATTTGGAATTACCAAAATGGGTTTTACAAGAACAAACTAATCACACTAAATTATAACATGATTTCAAGACTTTATAAAAAATTCAGTATCAAATTCAGTATCTAGTTGATAATTCAGTCTTCATGGATGGTACCTTTCATCTACATTCTCCTTCAATGAAAGGATAGATAGGCTTCCTGGGATCCCCTTATACAAGAATATAATCTATGAAAACTGCCTTCATGACCTAAACACCTCCCAAAAGTCATACTTCTTAATATTTTACTTTTGGGGATTAAAATTTCCACGTGAATTTAGAGAGACATAGTATTGAGATCATAGCAATTGATACAGTAGTAACCATATACAAATAAATAGATAAAAAGGAGTTTAAGAATAGACCAAGACAGTGGACGAGTGATTTTAAATAGAGATGCGAAGACAGTTGTATGGGCAAAAGATAGTCTTTGTGACAAATGAGCTGAAACATTTGGAAAACTAAAAAGAAAAAACAAATACATTATTTTAAGGTAAAGAAAAATACCAAACAAAATAAAAATGTGTAAGTTAGAATCATTCAAAATGAAACTAAAAGCACTTACTCCACAAAAGTTACATTAAGCAAATTCAAAGGAAGGACACAGGGTGGTAAAAGATATTGTCAAATGATATAACTCATGAGTACTTACACTCAAAATTTGTATATAATGTGTGTAGGACAACTCCAAGAATACAAACCAATAAAAGATGAGCAAAAAATTTATACTTATACTTCATAAAAACCACAATTAGCAAATAAGCAAAAGAAAATATGCTTACCATCATATAAGCACTCAGAGTTAGATAACACTACTTACCCACTAGAATTGTTAATGTGAAATTGAGTGACAAAACCAAGTGCTGGCTTTGCATGGAGCAACTGGAACTCTGATGCCACTTGAGTAAAGTCAAAATAGAATGGCCACTTAGAAAAAAGCCAGTTTCTTAGAAAGTTAAAAAATCCAATTGTCATAAAATCCAGTAATTCTTTCCTAGCTATCTATCCAGGAGAAATGAAAATATTTTTCCACACACATATTTAAGCTTGAATATACTCAGTAACTCTATTAATAACAGCTGCAAACTAGAAATAATCCAAATGTTCATCAGATTATAGTTTATCCAAAAATGAAATATTGCTCAGCATCAAAAAGGTGACAATATATACAACATTAATAGTCCTCAAATGCATTATTCTGTATCAAATGTGTCAGAAACAAGACTGCTGAATATATAATTTTATTTGCATAAAATTTTACAAAATATCAAATTACAGTGAAAGAAATCAAGACAGTGGTTGCTAGGAGTTGGGAAGAGCTAGGAATATTGCTAGTAAAGAGACATAAGATGTTTGGAGGTAGTAGAAATTTTCTGTACTCTAATTGTGACTATGTAACTGTATACGTTTGTCAAAACTCAATGTATTTTGCACTTAAAATTGCTCAATTTTAGAGTATATAAGTGTAATCATCATGTGCTGTGAACATGTGCTGATAAAAAACTTTAAAATTAAAAATATACATGTATGTGTAAAGCTGATTTGAAAAATAAAACACTAAAGTTATTCACTCAAAAAGAATAACTAGGTTTAAAAACATATTATACTTACTATCAAACATGATAATACTGTTTGTCAGAAAGCCACTGTGTATTAATGGCAAGCATAATTTTATAATTTCCATTTTAAATGCTTAGAAATGTGTTATCTTCATACATGATTATTGCAGAAGTTCAACTACAATAATAACATATCTGAAAGATAATGTAGGTAGAAATCTTGGAGAAATAGGGATAGACAGAGAATTCATGAACAAAATGCAAACTGCACGAGAAACATTTCAGAGAATCAACAACTGGGATCTCATGTTATTGAAAAGTTTCTGCACTTCAAAAGAAATCACCAACAGAGTGAAAAGAAAACCCACAGAATGGGAAAGAATTTTAGCTAGCAACACCTCAGACAAAGGACTTATATCCAGAGCATATAAAGAATTGAAAAAGCATCAAGCCCCCCAAATTTAAAGACCCTCTCCAAAAATGTGCATCTGAGATGAATGCACAGTTCTCAGATGAAGATATACAAATGGCAAATAAATATATGAAGAATTGTTCACCATCGCTGGTCATTCGAGAAATACAAATTAAAACAGCATTAAGATTCCATCTCACTCTGGAAAGAATAGCTGCCATCAAGAAATCTACTGATAACAAATTTTGGCGAGGCTGTGGGGAAAAAGGAACACTGCTCCACTGTTGGTGGGAGTGTAGACTGGTGCAACCACTATGGAAATCAGTATGGAGATTCCTCAGGAGACTAGGATTGGAAGCTCCATTCAACTCAGCTATTCCCCTCCTGGGTATTTTCCCAGAAAAACTGAAAAGATCATATCACACTGATATATGTACACCCATGTTCATAGCAGCACAATTTGTAATAGCTAAATCTTGGAAACAACCAAGATGCCCATCAACTGCAGAATGGATGAAAAAGATGTGATATTTTTATACAATGGAATATTACTCAGCGATGAAGAAGGATGGTCTTGAGGCCTTTATAGGTAAATGGAGGCAACTTGAGACTATACTTATTAGCGAAATAACTAAGAATCATATTTATAAATATCACATTGTGTCTCTAGTGTAAAAAGTAATAAAAACTGTAAGAGTAATAAAACTCAAAATCTGTAATTGCTATTGTAAAAAAGAGAGGAAAAGAAAGTGCTCTAAATAACTACATGTATGTTTAAGTGTGTAGGAATGCTAACCATATTCCTAAGTTTTTGTTGGATCTTTGAACAGAACTGTGTGTAGTCTCACTGTGTGAATGTCCACTTTGTATGTTTTAATTTGGTAACTTGAACAACTATTTCTAAGAGGATAATATGTAATTTATCAACTAGTGATTTCTTAACTTTTTTTTTGAAATTCTGTATTATTTCTACCCTTTTTCTGTTTTGCTTTTTTCTCTTTAAATAAAATTTTAAAAATCAATAACATATGAAAGAGCAATAGAAATAATTATCTAACAGAACTCTTTTCTCTTTCAATTTTTGTACCAAACTTTGTTAGTCAATTCTCTCTCACTATAATGAAATACTTGAGGTAGATGGTTTAAAAGAAGGAAAGGCTTATTTTGGCTTATTTGGGGCAGGCAGTGTATGATCGGTTGGCTTACTTGCTTTGGTCCTGTGGTGAGCATCATGGTATAAACATGTGGGAGAGCAAAACGAGTCCCCTCCTCAGCCAGGAAGTAAATGAGGGAGAAAAAGTAAATGAGCTCCCACAATCACTCAGATGGATATGCCTCCAGTGACCTAAACATCGCCATGAGGCCCTAACTTCTAAGCCTTCTATCATCGCCCATCGCACCATTTCATCTATGGACCCATGGGGTCCTTCAGCCTTCAATCAGTATAGTACAACCTTTTATTCTTGCTTTTTTTAAAGTCAGAGACATTAATTTTCTTTAAGGATGATGAATACTGGAGTAGCAATATTGCTGCTATAGCTGGAAATCAAAATCAAACTCAAAGAACTAATATTTAGATTTGGTTTCCAAAAGAGAAAATTTCAGTTTAACAACAATGAAGAGGTTTGGTATCTTGGCAACACTGAAAAAAACACCAGGTTTTCTAGATTTCAAATATTATAATTAACTTATTAGGTTGCTAATTTGATTGACTTGAAGACACAATTCAGGATACAGTGTAAGGAGAGATGTGAAAAAGATAAAATAGGACAGTGGTGATGACAAAGATTCTGGAAAAGTATGAAGAGTTAGAGAAAGAGAACAAATGCTAATGTCCTTCCCTTTCCCTTTTAGGGCACAGTGCAGAAAGCTTTCAATAGGAATAGGACACCTGAGAACACTGGGCCATTGGTGTGGAAGTAATCCTCTCTTTTGCTTAATATTTTGTAAAATATAGTAAAAATACCCTAGCATATCATTTAAAGGGAGAAATTATTAGAATTTAAAGATGCAGTAACATGTCTATTTCCCCATCTGCTGTTCAAAAAGTGCAGGAGTCCTAAAATATATCAATCACCCTGCTTTCGAGGATCCAAAATCTTAAAGAATGAAGGACTGATGCGAAGCAGAATTGATAAACTAAGCCTACAGCTGCACAAGGTTTAACATTAGAGGAAATAATGATATGAGGATATATCCCCCTTTTTAGATAAAAAGCACAAGGTAATTTGCATAAGGCCACACGGATAACAAGCAATACAATAATTGCTTTAATAAATGTGTGCAAGGTCAAAAATCTTACTGCTATATTCAATAACTATCTTCTACATGAGATAATCAACTGTGATGATGACCATAAATACCATATCATTTATATTTCACAAAATTAAGGGGCTTTTTTTGCATACTACAGAACCATCTTAGACCTCAGGTGAGTTCTGGTCTGTATCTAAGAGTAAATATAAATAGTAGCAAAAAGCCTAGGTTCATCATGCTAATGAGTACTTTCCCAGGTCAGCAGGGTTTGTTACTGTCCTTCTTACAGGAGATATAACCATCTTAGAAAAAACTCTTGTCCCTTCAAAATATAGCACGACATAAAGACCATGGCACTGGCTTCCCTAACAAGTCTCTCGTTTACTTTCTGCTTTAGCTCATCTACTCAGGATGTATGATTGTTAACATAGTGCCCAGCTTCTGAAGCTACTGGCTCCCCTCCCTCTACACTAGATAAAGACATAAAAAGATGGCATGATGCCATGGAGTTTTAACATTATGGGTAAATAAGTTACATCCATAAATATTTTCTATATCCAAGGACTGACTTATATAGGTCCAACCACTATTTGAACTCAATAGAGTCAGAAAGATTTTCAACTGTTAACTCTATTGTAGTTTACAAAAGTGTTTTGCCCTCAGAGAAGAACATAAATTCATTGCCGTAGCTTGACTAGAGAAGAGTGGACATTAGAGAAATAATAAACGAGTAAGAGAAACACTAAGCGAAATACGTAAGAGAAATACTAAGCAGTCAGTTAAGTGTTTAGTGTTTGTCTTTCTCCAAGCAATATTTAACCTGCCTATCCCTTCCATCACCTTTCAAATGTCTTCCTCTTCTACGATGGGGATTCAGCTGCCTGCGGTTCCTTATTGAACCCTGAGCTTCCCATTATTTGGGTGAATATTCTAATATGAAGAATTTCATGAAGTCAAAGCACTGAAATATGAATCCATTTAATTGTGAGAAATATATTTGCAAAGATTAAAAATAGAAACACTCAAGACATTAAAAGGTCTATGAACTGAGTGGAAAATGAAAGATACCAATAAATAGTTGAAAATGAATGCTTTTCTTACATACATAATGTTAGAAGCCCAGAGTGTTTGAATATACGTAAAAATAAATAAATAATAAATGTAATACTTCTGTTTGATTTTCAATTGAGGTAAGTTAGCAAGCTTTGTCTTTGCCTTATTTTTTGACATGAATATTCAGAAGATGATACCATCAAAACATTCTCTGATACACTGCTGAGAGCATGTGTGGATATAATGCTACATCCATGTAATATGAGACTGGTAAATAGCTTAAACAGACATAATTGTATCAATAATAACATTCCTAAGACGTCATTCTAGGTGATAATCAGAAATTTAATTAAAAGTATTATAAAATATTTCATACTACAATGATTTTTTTAAAATATAGCAAATCAAAATCAACTCAGAAAAGTGAGAAAGTGGCACATTCATGTAAAAGTATCTCTATATATTTACAAAAAATTGTAAGATATACTCATATTAAATATGCATATTAAATACTCATTAAATATGATATTAAATATGGTTTTTAAATTGTAATTGAAAACTGAAGATGTGCTCATATTAAATATGCAGATGATTTTTAAATTGTTATTAAAATCATATCTCAATTGTGTATAATACACTTCAGAGTACTGGCTGCCCTCTAGGGTTACGGGATATTTTTCTGCTTCTGTCTACTTTTAAATCTCTCAAGGCCATCATTTGGCAGATTTTATTATTTTATGCTTGCCAAATATTTTCTTTTTGACAACTCAAATAATTTGCAAACAATACTAACTCTTTTATGGGCAACAAATTAACTGCCAAATCTACATGCTTTTGGAAATACTCTCTTAAGGTGTCTATTACCTCCTGTTTTCTGTATTTCACATTTTACCACATTTTTTATCAACTAATGCAAATTTTGTGACAATGTTTTGCAAGCAAAATAATACTTAACTGTTTATTTTTACTTTAATATTAAATTCTAAATTTACATAAACAGCTCATAAGAGATAAAAATATAAGGGTAATAAGAAGGAATACAGCAAAGGACATTATAGAAAACTTAGAATTAACATACTATGGGCAACAAACTGCAAAAATGTTTAATTCTTTAGCCATTTACCTGCAGAAATGCCAATTGAAGTAATGTGAAGTAATATATCTCTGATTACTTGCAAAATTGGAAGTAAGGCAATAACAAAATAAACTATGATAATAAAATTAGCATTCTCTCATCAGACCTGAATAAATGTTTCCATTTAGATTGGTTGACTCATGGTCAAACCTGAACTTGGGGAAGAAATCAGACAAAGTTAGGGAAATGAGAAACATGGAAAAACCCTTCAATTTCCTGAAATAAGTGAGATATGTTTCAAGTGAAAGTTATAAATAAAAAAAATTAATGCATCTTAAAAGAAGAAAGATAATACCTGAGTACTTCCCTCTGGAGTTCTTTCTGCTCAAGAGATAGCAGTAAAGTTTGCACAAGATTGAAATAGCATGATATTTTCAATTCTCCTGGGAAAATATCTAGAAGGGGAATAGCTGGATGGAATAGGACAGAGATAGATGTGCACCTATGTTTATAGCAGCACGATTTGTAATAGCTAAATCTTGGAAACAACCCAAATGCCCATCAACTGCAGAATGGACAAAGAAGTTGTGGTATTTTTAAGTAATGGAGTATTACTTAACTATATAGAAGGATAAACTTGAGGCTCTTATAGGTAAATGGATACAAGTTGAGACCATACTCATAAGTGAAATAAATCAAATTCACATGTGTCAATATTGTATTGTCTCCCTAGTGTAAAAAAAAAACTGAAACAGTAATAAGATCCAAAATGTCTAACAGACATAGCAAAAATGAAAGGCAAAGATAGTGATCAAAAAGAGAGATCAACTGGGATAGCGGAAAGGAGAAAACAAAGAAGGCAAAAGATCACATGTAAATAGGCATACATATAGCCGTGTATATATGTATATATACAAGATAGATAACTATATTACTAATCTCTGTAAGCTCATCCAAAAGAACTGTTTGTCCTTTCAATTGTTTGATTGTTTGATCATTTTTTCATGCCTAAATCTTGTAATCTGAACTCCTGCTTCTAAGATAACAATATGCCATATATTAACTACTGTTGATTTCCCATTTTTTTGAAGTTCTGTATCATTTCTATCTTTTTTTTAAAAAAGCAACAACAGACTGAGAACTATAAATTGGTAAAAGTAGCTAAAAATAAAGACTAATTTTTAAATTTATAGGTGTTTTATATGCTGATTCCTATTTTGTAGTCAGAACACTTACAAATCCACACTTAGCAATTTTAAACACATATGTTTATTACTTACATTTAATCATATATATCATGATGTAAACCATAAGTATACACATTTTTATTTATTAATTTTTGAATAAAGAAATAAATTAATTAAATAACCAAAAAATACTGAAAAGAAGTGTGATACTTTCTCCGAATTCTATTTGCCTGACATAATTGAAAACATCTGTATTTTTGCACCTTCTGTAGTCAACTATTGTGATATTTTTTGGGAAAAACATGAAGAAAATCATACAAATGTATGATTGGAAAGAAATGAGTAATTTTAATAGGCTTTTCCAATAATTGTATCTTGAATACCGTAACAAGTCTGAAATAAGTGGCAACCTCTTGAAGGTTGTTGGCAAATTCTACCAATGAAGTTGTGAAATCATTTTAAAAACCATTAAAATATTCTTAAAAAAGTAAGTATTTTTCAGTGAAAATTGTCTTTTACTTTTAAATTTTATGTGTGCATCTTTATAGATTATGTGAAGACATAAAATACATTTCATTTGCAGAGTTATGGCAAAATAAAATGTTTCAAAATCACTATGCTAGAGAAATTCTTACAAGTATACATTTGGAATCATAATGTCAATAGCATCACATTTTATAATGAAGAAAAATGAAAATAATTTAAATTTTTATCAAAATATTATGATAGGCTATAGAATGCCATGTTTTCCAAATCATTTTATCTTTCTACTATACTATAGGAAGAGTATAGTTTCCAATCATTTGCCATGGAAGTGGGGCCACATAATTGAGTCCAAAATGTGACAAAACTACATAAACACTTTCATAATGGTTATAAATGCCTCATTGCTGGTTCCCACTTCTCTTTTTCATTCTTCCTCTCTGGCTCCTCTTCACACTCTTCCTCTCCTTTTCTTCTCCCTTCCAAACCCTCTGTTTTTCTTCTTCACTGAGATACACACGTGCTATGCATGTACACTCATTTCTGTCTTCTCACAACAATCCACACTGAAAGATGAAGGATGGAAACAACGGAAGAGCCCTGATCACTGGTTCTCTGCTCAGAAAATAGCCAAGTAGGACAGTTGTCCAATACAGTAAATCTGCATCAGACATTATGTGAATGAGAGATAAGTCACTAAATGTTTTAGAATGATTTGTTACTGAATTTTATCTAGCTAACTTCTGGAAATAGATAAATGGTAGTTTAGTCCTACTAGAGATGTTATAGGAGTGTAAAAGTGACTTGTAGCGCACAGCATAACTAATCTCCAGTGAATCTAAGCCTAAAAAACTACTTGAAGAAAATTGCAAGAATATGACTTTATATAAACTTTTAAAATATACATAATGAAGCTATACACTGATTAGTCTTATTATATTATGTGTTAAAAATAATAAAAGAATAATAAATACAAAATTAATGATGTTGGCCACCTTGAGAATTAAGATAGAGTGCAAGAGCATATTCATCCACACAGATCTTGTTGTAATAAAAAGTTGTTTTAAACATGCATAATAGATACAAAGGCATTTTTGGTGCATTTCTTCTCTATACCTTTTCTATATTTTTAATTTTAAAAATTATATATCTATTCCATATTTTGTATTTTTGTAGATGAACAACAAAATCAGCCCAATTATTGCAAAAGAGGAAAAAAATTTCCAGTTAGCAATTCCACCAAAGAATTTGGCAAGAACACCACCAGGCAGATGTTCAGAAGCTTTAGACTATACAGTCAATAGCAATTGCAACAGATTTATTCTTAAGAAGCATAACATATTAATCAAAGGCCAATTAAAGCAATTAATTTAATTTTCAGTCCAACTAAAATTGAGTAATCCATAAAGATCTGGTCAATATCTGTGATAACATTCTCCAATAAAAAACGTAAGCATAAGTTTACTGAGCTTGAAAGTTCTTATAAAGCATGTCTGCCTAAAAAACATTTTGAACGATATTTCTCTTTATAATTTACATTAGAATGCAGTAAGTCCTTTGAGATTCTGCACCAGTGGTTTTCAATCTTGTCTGCATATTATAATTACCTGGGGAGTTTTTTTTTTTAAGTCTCAATATTAAATGGGATAAATAAAATCAGAATATCTAGGCATTAACACTTTTAACAACCACCAGATTGTTTCAATTCCAGCCAATCTTAGGGCCAAGAAACTACAACAACTCTCTTATTTCACAGTTTAAGGGTCTAAGTTTGCAGGAGGAAGGCCTTGTTGTAAAAAGTCACATAGCTGCTTACTTATTGTCTTTACCTGTCTTGTCTTTAATGTTCTGTGTGTTATTCTTTCCTCTATATTTTACACATTTATGTACTTTCTGTTTCTTTTGTATTTTTCTGTCTTGTATTCTTGCCACCTAGCCTTACAGAGGTACAATCTGACAGTGACTATTCTCAAGTCTGAGCCACACACCACTTTCCTCCAAGGAACTCCCTTACTGATGCTGGGGTGGGGGTGGATCTTTTGAGAGTCTTTGCATTCACAACTGTGTGGCTTGAAAATGCTGGAAAACTATCCTCCGATGGCTACTGGGTACTGGAAATCAATGGCTGTGATTTTTTTTCATTCTCCTACATTGTTAGTCTTGATAGGAACTTTATATGTCTTTGTAGCCAGACCCTGGAGATTCAAAAATGTCTTCTATAGTAGTGAAAAATTTCACAATGCATCTTTGACCTGGTTCTCCCTCTTTCCTTGCTTATTTGATTTTTTTCTACTTCCTTAGGTCTCATTTTCAAATAAAGCATTTGAATGTAAACCTTTGTTTCTGGCTGTTCCTCATGGAGAATCCCAGAGAAAACATCACTTCTCTCTTATTTGTAATCTTAATGTCATGGCTCATATCCAGTCTTCTTGGAAGTTATTAAAAACATCACTACCATAACCTATGTCTCTTCATGTAAATGTTCTAATAAAGTTTCAGTAGAGCTCGAGAGATGCATTTGCTGCTTTGAGAACTTTTCATAATATTTCTTTGGAAAAGGTGAAATAATAGATGAAGATCAACAGGAAAGAAAAAATATCATGAAAAAACAGGATATTAAAGAGAAAAA
Organism: Dolichotis patagonum; assembly: GCA_004027295.1. Classification (NCBI taxonomy): domain Eukaryota; kingdom Metazoa; phylum Chordata; class Mammalia; order Rodentia; family Caviidae; genus Dolichotis; species Dolichotis patagonum. The sequence goes on from PVJX010003757.1 coordinate 28,946, forward strand.
GTAAGTAATTCAAAGGTGCAAAGAAATTGAGAATAAGACCAAGAACTTGAAATGGGAAAAAGAATAATTGTAAATAAATTTTTTCTATGGAAACACTCTAAAAAACTTTTCATTGCCTCATGAAGAATATTGGTACAGCCATCATTAATATGCTCCAGTTTAGATCTGAAATTTCTCCTAAAGCCCCTAGGTCAAAGACTTTGTCCCTAACCTATGTCACCAGAGTAAAACTTTTAGAAGACTGAGCCTAGTGGAAGGAATTTGAACGAGATATGGGTATTCTAGTTGCTTCCTCTTTCTCTTTGCTTTCTGATTGTCATGAGGTAAACAAACTTTTCTGCCAGATAATCTTGCCACTTGAAACCACAAGCCAAAATAAATTCTTCCTCCTTAAACTTTGATTATCTCAGGAATTTTTTCACAGTGATAGAAAGTTAACTAATACAAATATATCAAATCATCTGATTTTTTCTATGCCAGGAAGTATTTCTAGTAATACATTCACAAAAATATTCATTGTACCTGAATGCAGTTGCTAGAAACATTATATACTCACCTAAAAATGCACTTGCATTTACCTGTTTGCATAGTCTTAATATCTTTGAAACTCAGAAAATATAATTATTATAATTGGCAAGATTAGTAATGAGTAATTATTGAATTTCCACCTGAGTCCCTAAGGCAATAAAGGGCAGGATACTAGATTAAATATGCCTGGCTACAAGTAAATAAGGGATATGCCATTTACTTTTCCAATAACTGACATACTTATATCGGGGCACCAAATCCTTACTTGTTCAGGTTCTTGAGTATCTACAGAGCAACACTTGTCTCTCATCAACATGGAATACACATTCTTCTGTTTATTCTAGAACTTGCAATTTGGTAGAAACTTAATCATCTGTGCCTAGATTGTTCTCTCTAAAATTGAAGTGTTTATCATTCTCTGATATTTTCTGGCGCAGATCTTTATGTATTCAACAAATATTCCTTCCTAAGTGGAATGTATCTGGAGATAAAGCACATAAAATAACAACATATAATGTTCTTTCACTGAGTTGACTTACTGCTAGAGATAGCAGAGATGAGATAAAGAGTATTGCTGCAAAAAGTTAGTGTAAACAGTAACTGCAGATCCCCTGTTACAATAATTATTTATGGAAATTTTATCAAAGGATGAAAATGAGACCTGAAAGTCTTGGAGGGCTGTGAGGAGTGGGCTCAGCAGGAAGATGCTAAGAGCTAAACAATGAAACTAAAACATGTACAACAATGTCTGAGAAAACACAATAGCATTCTAGACAAAAATGGGAAAATCCAAAGGCTTGAAAAATTTCAGGAACAGAATTAGGTTCAGTATAATGGGAATATGGTGTAATCAGAGGAGCCTAAGGTAAGCCTCATTATGTGAAAAACTCAGAATACAGCAGTCATGAAGGCAAAGCTGAAAATATTAGAAACAACAAAGGCAAGTTTACTTTAGGAAAAGCTAAGAATTTGTTCTTTGCTTGATTAAAAGAAGTCTTTAATAAAAAGAATGTGAATCATGCACATTTTTAAATTAAAAAATTTCCAATTACATTTATCTGTGTTTTACAGAGCCAAGGAAAATAAATTAGAAGGACATATATAATAGTTATGAAACTATTAGCAATATGAGTTTTAAAACTATGTTTGTTACTTTTCAAAATATAATAAGCATGATTTGAGAAAAAATAATAGAAACATCATTGTGAATTGGATGGCAAAAAACAAAAATAAACCTCAGAAGTTTACCTACAGAATGTCTGAGTTTTCCCTCAACTGCATAAGAGTGAGCGTGCATACCAAACTTAAGGCTTCTCTGGAATAATGATTAATGCCGAGTTACACCAATTTCACATAAATTGTATGCTGTTCTTTAACATCATATAGATAAAAAAAATGAAAAAGTAATGGTGTTGACTTTTAAAAATATTTTTGTTGTTTAAATTAAAGGAATTTTGCTTATGCAAATGATTTAATCAAGACATGTATGAAGACACTACAAAAGATACTAAAAAAATTAAGGGCACCCTATCCATACTCTTCTTTTTATTTCAAAGGAAATAAAACAAAACAATAAAACAGAACAAAACAAAACAATGAGAATAATATTGGATTTCAAAAGCAAGACAGAAGGAAATCCCCCATAGGTGCTATATTGCATGCTGTTATCTTCTGAATAGATGTTCAGATTACTGGCTTTAGGCCTGCAAAGTCAATCATGCAATATAAGCATTAATTTTTTTAACTTTAATTGCTATCATCTCAGTCTGTGTTCCTGTGAACCAGTTCGTTGCCTGGGTGGGGTGGGGTGGGGTTTATGTGCGACTTCTTTTTTCCCAGCTGATGCACTAGCCATGGGAAGAGGCAGGTTGGCTTCTCAGTTCTCCTCCCAACCCATGACAAGGGCATCTTGTTAATTGTTAATTTGACCTTAGCAATTCAGTATGAATTTGGTGCACACTCAGAGTCCATTTGGGAAATGCTAACTAAAGAACCATCTTTACCCTCTTATCTAAAAAGCCTTTCCTCACTCAACTCTACTGGCGAAAAATGTGATTTGTTTTCTGGACTGAGTCTTTTGATACCCAAGATTTATCACTAAGAGGTGTCTAAACATATTATTACCACATGCTCTTTACCCAGAAAATTCCAGCCATGACAGAGGATTTAATCTGTACACAGTAACTTCTATATTTTCTGTATCTTCCTTACATCTTTCTTCCTTTTCTTATTAATCAGGTTTTTCCTCAAAGGGACTTACTGACTTGTTGCAAAAGAAATGTTCAAAGTTCTTCCAAGTCTGTTGTATTTTAATAAAGTTCCATCTTCATGTATTGAAAGTCTCCAAAACTCTGAGAGTATTTTAGAAGAAAGATAAATGTACTCAATATCCAAAAAATGTTGTGGATTCTTGGAGAAGGCGTTAAATAGTTTTGTTACAAGATTTAAAAACTGAAGCAGTCTTGGAGATAGTTCAGTATCACTGCCACATGTTGAAAGTGAAGAACCGCAACCCAGTTATGATGCTTATAATCAGGGGTAATGTTGGGAAAGAAAACATGTATTTTTGTTTTCTTGTTTGTTTTTCTCTCTTGCATCATAGAGAATTATACCATTAAAAAGATCATAACAAACCTAAAGAGTCTTATGAAGCACATTTTTCAGAATACCATGGTCCTGTTTGTCAAGTCCACCTGGAGAGAGACTGGTGTGAAGAGCCATCAATATGGAAACTCTACAGAAGAGACAATACCTACATCACTGGGACTAAAATTTCCCTAGGTGTGAGAAAACTACCACAAGCCAGATAAAAGACATTCAAAGTATGTGACAACTAAGTGATATCAATCCTTGGAGAAGGATCCATTCCTACTTTGCTTTGATGTCAGTTTTCCAGGGCTAAGGTAAGGAGCTGCTCAGTGGTATCTGATAAATTCAACAAAGCAGTCCAGTTTGTATTCTCTAGTTGTCATGCTAGTGAGCTCTGTTTGAACTCTTCTTGGTTTGACTTATTAGATCCCTTGGCAGGGCTGCTGAGATTAGTTGCCCATCCCTTCTCTCCCTCAACAAAGTCCAGATTCCTGCATGACCTTAATTGTCAGGTTCCGCCCTGCATGAACAAAGTGCTGTATGGTTCACATGTGGTCTTCTGCTGGAGTTTCATCCTTGTGAGACTGCAGGTGTATTTTAAAGCCACAATATACATTGATTTAGTAAAAGCGTCCTATATTGCTATCCTTTTTCTGAAATATTCCCATTATTTTCTCCCAAATGTTCTTAACAGATTTTGAAATTTAGACTCAGAAAAATGTCCTATTAATGTGTTCCAGAGGAGAGGGTGACAAGATATTAATAACCTCCTCATGAGCAATTTTATACTTAATCTGTTAAGTCTCTTTTTAAAATGCCAGGGGAATTTACAGAAAACATCAGTCATCACTTAAATAAATGAATAATAAGGAACAAAATTCACTCGTTAACTGGCATTCTCAGTTTCTTGTTAGGTCCCACCTGCAGGTGGTTATTTCCTTATCTATTCTCTAGTTCTTTCCTATTCATTGTCTCCACACTTCCTTCTTGTTGTGGTAATTGATTTGTATTCATAGATTCTTCATCCTGAGATAATGTATATGAAAGTACCATAAATTCTGAAATTCTACCCCAATGAAAGGAATCAGTATTATCATAACTCATATTTGCCAATCCAGGTTTGTGAGTGGATATGTGTTTGCATGTGGTTATGAGTACAGAGAACAAAGCCCACCATTATGAAGGTCCATCATCCAAGCTAAGTTCCCTATCATCTTGACCTAGCAGTCAGATCTTAGTCAGAAGGGCCCAGATACAGCTAATGACAAGTTTCAGACTTGAGAGGTTTAGAAGATAAACATCAGTATAGTGCTTGCTTTAGATAAATTGAGAAGTGCAATTTGTCTGTATTCTCAGTTTTTCTTACTTCCATTTTTCTTTTCTTATTTCTTTCTTTCCTTTTGTCTTCTTTTCTTTTTTTTTGTATCTAAGTACATACTTCCCTCTACTTGGCTCCAACAAATCCAATCTTCCCCATTGGCCAATGACTTTAGCACCATACTGCTCAATGCCAAGGGTTTTCCAGTTATCCTTTCTCCAAACTCACATTCCTATGCATTTAGACTACAGAAGAACAATATCCTATTCATCTAGTTCACATGAGGTGTGACAACATAATAATAGCACTTGCATGGACAAGGTTATGCTTTGCAATTTGATAATTACTACAATAGAATGATGGTTTCAATAGTCTCTAGAAAAAGAATTTGGAAAAAAATGTTTTGTACTGATACTTTTATTTTAGAGGTGACTACCTCCTCTGACATGCATAAACCAAGAAAATGCAAAACATGGGAATGAGGTGATACACTTTTCACAAACTAGATAGGGTGCTGATCAAATACTGTGTTAATAAGAGCTGGTGCTTGGCAGCTGTTCCAGTGCCCTGAGGCCCTTGCTAGAATCTGACCTACTTACTACTGATTAACCCACAAAAGACTTCATTTCTACCAGGCGTTGATTCACCAAAAATGTTACTATAGGGTCACACAATTTCTTTATCATTTATTAAGGAAAAGAAATCTAAATTGACTCATCACATATTTGCAAGTTAGGAGAAGATGTCATAAAAATGTGTGCTCTGAAAAGAGAGTAAGGTAATCAAAGAGAGTAAGGTAACAAGAGTCCAATAATTGAATATACAGGAAGAAAATGGTACAGAATCGTAGAAAAAAGGTCCCATAGAAACAAGTACAATGAGCTAGTTAAGTAGCAAGCAGAAAAGTTCAAAACACATGCTCAAAGAAGAGGCAAACAAAGGAAATATACAGATATGTGATGGATGTATATTTTCTGTCATAATTAGATTTGAAAGCATGAAGAAGGAAACACTTGAAGACACAGTGTATTCTAACACCTGGGCCAGATTAAACTTCACTTTCCAGGTTTCCTGTATCATGTTTTCAGTTAGGTTGTGCCAGAGAAAGACTTGTGAAAGATTAGGAAGATTTGGAAAATTTGAAAGATAGCAACAAAGCCCTAGCCATTTTGTAGTTTAGACCAATTTCTTATCCTCTGATTCATTTTTTTTTGATGTGAAACACAATCTACAATTGCTCTATTTTTTGCTGAGTTCTTTTAGTTCTCCTGCTTGTGTGTGTGTGCATGTGTGTGTGTGAGCATGTGTGTGCATGTGTGTGTGTGTATACATGTGTGTGCTGAGCTTTATGACCAAAGGGCCTGACTGACTTTTGCACGAAACTCACACCATCAAACTGAAAGAAAATAAGAACGATGTCTGTGTTTCCAGTTTGTTTTTGCTATTCTCTGCTTTACATCAGTTTTGCCTTAACCTTGTGGAGCTCAAGCTTTAGTGTTGTAAAAGTCAGTTCAGTTTATAAGCAGGTACCATAAGTGATAAGGCCTAAGATAGAGTCAGTTGGTTATAAAGAAATAGCACATATATGGAATTAAGAGCTAATTCAAGTCATAAAACCAGTTAAGCTTAGAAATGTTAAAGCAAATGACTGAGGAAATAAACTTCTTAGACAAAATATGCAAAGTTTGTTGAAAGCTTTTCCCTACCTGGCCTGGACTTAAGAAATTTAGAAATGCAGAGTAATTGTTTTGTTTGACCTCAATCTGTTGAGTAATTGATTTTTTTAAAACTATACATTATGATGCCAAAACTTAAATCACAATTGGTTATTCTAAATCTACAGAGGCATCTGTTTTGGGTGATCACTGCATAACTAAATCAGCACCAGTGCTCTGCTTAACCATAAAAGACCAAAACAAAGGAAGAACTCCACCATCCCACTTTTAAGACTCTATGGATACACATACTAGGAGTTACTTTCTTCCTACTTCCAACAAGCACTATCTTAACTTCCTCCTTTTTGTTCAGGATTTCATGCTTTGTCTTCCTGAGACAAAAAGGGCAAGTTTATTTGATTTGTATGGCCATAAGCATTCCCGTAGCGGATCTCAGTCATAGCTGCAGGCTGCCAAATCAGTTTCCACTCTTGTAAGTGCATAAAATTAACACCTGCACCAAATTTCTTCCTACAAATACATAAAGAAATGAATGGAAGGAGGATAACTGGACAAACTATCTCCAGCTATTTAAAATCTTCTAAAAATGAACAGCAACACAAAAGATAGATACTAGAAAGTAAGGAAATAGATCTTTTTCGAACAGGAAGGATATCAGAGATAGAGATAAGAGAGGAAATAAAATAACTGAGATGTGTTATATACATGTACCAACACCTCACAAGGAGTGTAATTGTTATGCAGTACAAACATGTACTAATAAAAGATAAAAACAGTAAAAATATATATTTGAACATTTTCACCACTAGCCTTACCTTTGACTTAACTTAAAATGTATACTAAACTGCATATTCTGAAAGATGATATTGCAACTATGGATCACATTCTAATTTGTAGTCTCTTTTAAATATCACTGAGTCACTCAAATGAGCTTCTCATTTGAATAATTTGACATTATTTGAAATATACAGAATATAACAAATTATAGCCAGAATTATTGACTATAAATATTTCTTCTTTATAATTTTGATCACTAGCAATAAAACTCCTACAGTCAACTAGTGTTATTCTCAATATAATTCATTACGGATTGGAAAATTATCTTTATGCTATGTCCTTCTGTGAAGTGAATACCTCACTAATTCTTAGAATTGTCTTCAACTTTACTAGGAAGCAAATAAAACTAACTTTTATTTGGTTCAGGTATATGGAATCTATAGTATCATACAACAGAATCATATGAGTAAAACTGGTACTTTTTAGTATTCTACCAGAAATATTTCATAAGCTTAAAAATAAATCAAATTGATTTCAAGCATATATTATAACTGAATATGTCCAAAATAGTTTGTAATAAAGAGAGTCACATTTCAATTTTTGTCATGTAAGATCAATCTTTGAGGATCCATGTGCATTTAAAATTTCAACTTATCTCAAGACCAACGTGTTTAAAGAGCTTGATAAACAAGTGTAGCCAGTGATTTCTGATTGGGACAATGTAGTTTCAGTTAGTCTTTTGCCTAAAAGAGGATGGTAAGGGCAATCTGCTTGGGACCCGTTCTTTCTTTCTCTCTCAGACAGAAGCTTCTTTCTCTCAATAAATATATTCTGCTCTTAACCTCCATTGTTTCTAAAATTCATTCTTCAGTTTTAGCGAACATGAACTCATACCAGGCATATAGTAGTTTGGGAGTTTCATACCCCTATATCATTTGAAGGTCTTCCACCAAGATCATTGGATGGAGACATGGGTAACTCAATGCCAAAGCCCCTTACTCCTTTGCAATGCATTCTTAAGCACTGGAAGATGCTCAACTCTTGCATGTTAAAAAAGAGCCATTTGACATTTCTTTGCATATGTGTATGTCCTACCTACTTCTTAGAACAAAAATAGAATACAGAAGACTTAAGGATATATGCCTACCCAAGATAAAAATGCCTGGTGTCTATCAAAGACCTTTAGATAGAACTTCTGCAGGCTATGACTGCTAATCAATAACTACGTTCTTCTCCAACCTGAAGAAACCAAATCGGCCATCACCCATTATTCCCTCACAGTAGTTCATGTTACAGGCAATTGAGTTAGATAGAAATATTACATGCAATCAGACAGAGCTGGACCTTGAAGGACTCAGTGCAAAAAGCTGGATACCTTGCAACTGCACTGGAGACAAACACCTCCTATTGTGGGCCAGGCCTCAAGACAAAAAACGAAACAAATGTACCCACATCCTAAGCATTGATATTCTAAATAGTTCTATCATCCTGAGGAAGTCAGGAGTCACCATCTCCACCCTGTATGGGAAAATTTATTGTTCTGTATGCATGCCACTTGTTACACAACTTGCTTCCCCATTTGTCCCCAGTTTATTCAGTTTTACCTGAACAATTAATCTTATTGGTTGATCATAGTTCTGCCCCACCTCATGCCCACCTGCCTTGTGAGTTACCATGCTTTCCCCCCCGTTAGACTTGCCTCACTTTGTGTTTTACTCCAAAAATTCCCTAGGAAAGACAGAGTCTTTGGCAACCCACTTGGGACCCCTTCTGTCTCAGACAGAGGCTTTCTTTCTCTCAATAATATATTCTGCCCTTAAAAAAAAAAAGAGGCTGGTAAACTTGAATACTCTTTACCATACTTCTAGAGGTCCATTTTCTCACCTTTATTGTGTTTGGAAGTTAATATTTGTAATCCCATGGAAATGTTAGTGGAATCCTGGTAAATTAATTTTAATCTGCCACCTCCTGTGCAACCCATGATGAGAATAAAGACACTAAGACATATTTACAGTTAAGGGAAGCCAAGGGGTCCTGAGTCTGGTTCACATGACGTTTCATGAAACAAAGGCCTCAACCCAGGGCCTAACCCGGATTTTATTAATTCTCCAAGGAGGGAGTGGCAAGAGAATGAGTGACTGTAAAAATAGCAGGCATTACATGAGTACTTTAAGATGGCTAGCTAGGAGGCCAAAAAGCACCTCTGTAATACACAAAGAGAAGGATTTGCAGGAAGACAAATCTGCATAACACAACTGAGGTAGCATTTAATGTCTAGAAGGCTGGTGTTTTAGTTCTAAAGTGCAAACCTTTTCTGCCCTGGGAAGTCATAGCCTCTTACCTCAAGGTTCAAACCCAGGAGTGTTGGCTTTGTATCTCTCTTGGCTCAGCTGTTTAGGGAGACACTGAGGTGGGGAAATAGCCATTCTATAGGAACATTGTACAATCACGCAACACCTGCTTTGGTCTGTCTCTGACCGTAGAACTCCATGTGTTTTTCAGTAGCTAAGACAGGACCTCAGAGCTTTGCAAAAGGTGTTTGTTTGTTTGTTTGTTTTTATTTTTATTTTTATTTTTAGTACTGGGGATCGAACTCAGGGGATTTTTATTATTGGGGATTTTTAGTACCGGGGATCAAACTCAGGACCTGGCGTTTGCAGGCACTTATGCCACTGAGCTAAATTCCCAGCCCCTCAAAGAGAAATTGTTTTTGTTACAACTGGGTCCAACTGACCAGTTGGCAGGAAATTGTATGGCTCACACTGTAATACCACTGGATAGGGGTACCTGGGGAGATTCAATACTGGCAAAAATCAGATTCTAAGGATAAACAGGCAGGGTCCAAGATGGGTTATGTTGGCAAAATCCATTATATCACCCTGCAAATTTGTTTAACATGCTAGGAAATGGCATAAGAAGCAACTAGGTTGAGACACAGAAAAGCAAGATTTCCTTTTGGATCTCATTCATGTGGGAATATAGGTATCAAGTCCACTCTAACAACAGCCATTGTGATACTGACCACGCCCCTGCCAGTTACAATTGCAAAAAAAGCTATAGCCATAATTATAATAGCTCAAATTTTCCAGATGAACACCTACTACCAGCCAACACGCCAAGTGCTCTTACAAATATTTTAATGTATTCTATAACTCTGAGTCATTTTATTCCCACTTTAAAGACAAGATAGTGGAGACTCAAAAGTAACATTTCCAACATCACATTACTAGAATGTAGAAAAATGATATGAGAGCTATGATCTGAAACATACGTATGATAGTTGAGTAATATTAGATGCTGCAACATGCTGGGAATTTAGCTCAGTGGCATAAACTCCTGCCTGGCAAGGATGAAGCTGTGAGTTCAATCCTGGTACCGAGAAAAAAAAAAGTGAGATAGATGTTGCAACATTATAAAAATAAAGGTGGTTTTTACTTAGACATTGATGTTCCTATTAGCTTTTGTTTACTTTCAAAAAATGGCAGGATTATCTTGGTCCAGTGAGGGATTTGTAAGAAAATACCACAAACTAGATCATTAATAAAAAAATAGAAATTTATCTTTCAAGGTCTAGAAGCTACAAAAGCAAGGCACTGAAGTACTAGCAGAAGGATATCTGATGAAAACCTACATCCCAATTCATAAAAAGTGTTTTCCTGTTGCACCTTCACATAGGAAAAAACAAGTTCAGTCAATAATCATCGATCCTATTTTATAAGGCTGCCGGGACCTTCAAGATTCAACTACCCACCACAAAACTCCATTTCCTGATATCAGTAGCATTGATCATTAGGTTTCAGTATATGAATTGGAGATGAGGCCACATACAGTCAAATCATATCTTATTGCTTATTGGTCGAATTTCACAGCAATAAGGTCATAGCTGAGGAATCGGCTCTCTGGTCTTGAGGACATCTGACCAAGTACAATGTTACATGAACAGAAGTGGTCACTTCTTAGCTGGAGCCTTAAACTGCTAGAATTTTAAAACTTCTGGCATACCTATGGTTTCTTTCCTTTCTTTCCTTTCTTTTTTCTTTCTTTCTTTCTTTCTTTCCTTCCTCTTTCTTTCTTTCTTTCTTTCTTTCTCTTTTTTTTTGGTGATCATAAGAATTTCTTTTTGTACCATTCATGTTGTATTTTATGACTTCGCAAGATTAATGTTACAATTTTCATTTTAAAGATGGGGCCATTTAAAGCTTAATAGAAGAGAGATTATATTTATATTTTTTGACTTTTTCTTTTGGGCTCTTTTGGTTACTTCAGCTAATTTCAACCCTTTAAGCCTATAAGATGTAGAGAAAGCTGACACTGTCGAGTTTTGCATGCAAGCACTGCAGAACAGGGAACACTTTCTCATCATATATGCTCTCATATTTCAGCAGCATCACTAAACCAATACACAACTTCTCTTCCAGTGAAGAAACACCTCAAAGACTTAGAGAATTTTTTGAAACTTTTATTGTGTTTTATATCAGTCAATGGGTCTTAAAAGAAAGATTATGTCTATCACAATGAGCTTTATAAATACTATCACACAAATAAACTACACAGAAATCAGTCAATTTGAATTCCATATTTATAAATAAATGTAGCAAAATACAATACACCAAGCCATGTAGTAACACATTCAGCCCTCCATAACCACAAGTTTCTACATCTTTGAATTAAACCATGAATTCAACCAACTACAGAACAAAAGTATTTTTTAAATGTCTATTTTAAAAATGTACGGACTTTTTCCCTCTCTTTAGTCCCTAAAGGACGTGTTGTAGGAACTATTTACACAGCATTTACAGTGTAGTAGGTATTATAGATAAATTAGAGGTTAAAATATACTGGAAAGTATACATAGATGTATGCAATTCTATGCTACTCTGTATAAGAATTTTGGTGTCCACAGAGAATGTGGTGGTTAACCCTGGTTGTGTTAACTTGGCTGGCCTAGGAGCTGGCAAAGGAATTGGTGGCATGCATTTGCATATATCATACAACGTCTAATTAAAACTTAAGGAATGGTAGAGAGAAGTATGAACAAATGTAAGGAACAGGGCATAATATATTGCTGAATCAATTTTGGTTCAATCCAAAGATGAGTTTTAAAACTAATATCAGTTTGGAGAAGCCAGAAAAAGTGAGCCTGAAAATCATGTAATCTAAAACTTTTCTATGAAGAGGACCTACATAAAGTATAAAGTATAGATATGATAAGAGACTGTTTCATAGCCCCCATGCATTTTAGATCTTGTTTCTTTCCAGAATGGCTTTTAAACATAGAGAATTTTAGCACTGTATTTTATTGCTCTGAATCTACTTTGGTATATCATGACAATAATATTAAATGAAAAAGTAAAAATAAGATATTATTTAGTTATAATTGATGAGATATTTGTGTGTTTGATGATTTGAGAGAGTTTTAAAAAGTGACAAAGAAAAGAAAAAATGAAGGAAAGTATGGGAAAATGTTGACCAGAAAAATGCAAAAATTTATGATTCTCTTCTTTGTAAACTGGGTTTGTGAGTAAATTATTCCTTTTATAATTATAGTTAACATTTAAAAGAAATTTTCCAGACAATGTGATCAAATAAAGAAAAAGTACAATTAGTTTTCTCTTTGACTCTATACTAAACAAAGTTGGCAGAATAAATTAGTGGAATTAAAGCCATTTTTCACTTAAATACCTATGTGAACGATGTATACAGACAGGTATATTGATAACCCTCGAATGTTGTCATTCTAGGGAAATTTCAACTTGTTTTAAAGCTTATGACTAATATTAAGTCTATTTTAAAACCATTTTATGGACAAAACAAGTCAGCAAACAAAATAATCAGATTATCTTCAGCTGTGTTTAGGGCCAGCAAGTTCAAAGTGGGGCCAAGTAGATTCATTTCTAGTTTGTTTCATTCTTGTACAATCCAAAGTCCCCACAAATTCTCTTGAAAATGTAGAACTTTAAACAGTGTTTGGAATTATGACCTCAAAAACATGTGGATGGTCTATTCTTTTAAAACCAGAGAATTTTCTCTTGAAATGGTTCAGAGGTTGAAATGAATTTTGGAAGCACATGCTGCAAAGTGACAAAAAAAATCAATTCAGTTTTTCTTGTTGTTCAATGAAGTTCCAGTTGAAGGAGGAGATACTTGGCATCGCAGTGTAGAAGAGAATAGTCTGAATTACATGTGTTTCTAAAATTGCTGCATATCTAGACAATATAGATGTACTTGCTACAGATTTTTGGAAAGCATATATTTTCCTCCAAGAGCTAAAGCTAAAAGAGTAGGAAAGTAAAATCATTTTTAACTTCACCATCTAAGTAGAATGTAGAACTAAATGCTAAATTATATTACAATTTGTGTGTTAAGAAGTTTCAAACAGAAGTAAATAATGATGAATTAGGAAAGTCAGTTGTAGTGACAAAAGGGTGTTTGGGCCTTGAAAGATGGTGATGAGGAAGCAGAGGTCAATGAAAGCAATATTTACGTGAACTGAGCAGATACTAAAATTGTGCACTGTGCTTTGCATATATTATTTCACTTAAGCTTTACAGAAACTTAAAGGGTTTAAATATCATCTTCTTCATGCTATAGTTGAAGAAAATGAAATATGAAACATTAAGTGACTTAACAGGTAGAAGTAATATTATAACCTAGATAAGAGTTTTTAGATTTCTATTCCCATTTCCCATCCTGTTATAGTAATCAAGTACTTTTGGGTAATGTCTTCTTGAATGATTCTCTCTGTCTCTGTCTCTGCTTCTCGCTCTCTCTCTCACACACACACATAACACACACATACACACACACACACTAAATTGTTAAGAATTGCCTATCCTGATGCCTACACTATTCTATGTTCACTTGTTAGATGATTCACTTGATTATTCTAACATCATGTTTTTGTTGAATCATGAATAAGATTGAGGAAAATTTTGGAAATAATAAAGAAAAATCTAACCACATGTTAAGAGTAAGCCACGAGTTTGTTAAAATTATATATTCATAGACATACCAGCTCTGGATTTTTACTTCGTTTAGAGGTGTTCCCAGTCTGTGCTCTCAAAAAATATTGTCTTAATATAGAGTGTTTGGAAGAGCATTTGAAATCAATAACTTGTGCATTACCCATAGATCAGTTGGTTCCAAGATTTAGTTAACTCTACCAACAAATTTCTCTCTCATCAAAGTATCACTGAGGCTACTGCATCATTCATTTAAGAAAAAATAATCTTTTAATCAAGACTATGATTTAGCCATTATGACAAAAATAATTTTTTTGAACCCGGGATAGAACTCATGACTTAGCGCTTGCCTGTCAGGCATTTATGCCACTAAGCTAAAACCCCGGCACTATGACAAATTTTTCAATTAAAATTTATAAAATATTCCCTTCCTTTAAGACATTCATTATTGGCAGAGAAAGATACTGAGCCCAACAACCCATTACAGTAGACATCAGAATTGTTTTCTGCATCAATTCAGTGAGATCTCCCAAGAGGAGAACTGGAGTCTTCTGGCTACCATCAATTTTCCTGGTTTTTTTTTAGAGTTTCCTGCAACACTATACTACAGGTTTCATTGACATCATTGCACTTAACATTAACAAAGCCAATAAAGTAGACAACAGTGATTTTAAGGGCAAGTAAACTGGGATTTTGAAAGACTTCAAAAAATTGTCCATGGATATATACCCACTGACCAAAAAGAGAATTTAAAACCACAGGTATGTGTCCCAAAGTCCAAAAGCACACTCTTCACATTTTGCAAATCATCAAACATTTGAAGAATGTTTATCTCAGAAAACAAATAGTACCATCTATCCTGTTACCAAGGAAATGCCTATGATTTTAATCTTTTTGCCTAGTTCCAATAAGTAACATAATAGTCAAGTAGAAAAACTCACATCTTGCTTGTTGAACAATGAGTTATTTTACAATGACTATGACAACGTTTCAAAGTCAAACACAACTTACATTTTGTTGGCTTATTATATTTGCTTTGGCTCCTGTCATGAGTCAACAAAACACATGTTCCTTTCCCAGGAAATCATTTTGTTTTCTCTTGCTGGGACCTGTGCTCAGATTGTTGCAAACTGCTGTTTTTAAAGCATTTTGTTGTGGCTCAAGAAAATGAAATTGGAGATTAGTAGACTGAAATTGAACTTTATTCAAATAATTACTCTTTCTAGAATACAACATATTTGATGTGATACTACTTAATCTTGTTAATAATTCTTGTGGGTAAAAATATTAGGATTTGATCATTCTGTCCGGTTCTACATTGGAAAAAATAGTTAATCAATCTGTCAGATTCTACATTGGAAAAAATAGTAAGTTGAATGTGTTAAGTAAATGATCAAATATTTAACTGGTGTGAGAGGAAGTTTCTATAGATTTATCTGAGCAAAAAAATTTTTTTAATCGATACCGGGAATCGAACTCACAACAGAGCACTTGCAAGACAGGCACTTATGCCTGCTGAGCTAAACCCCAGCCCCCTGAACAAATTTAAAGTAGTAGCCAGCCATTAAGAGCTAGGATTTCATCATTAGAATTTGGGCAAATATTGTATATAGAGGAGATTATATATAATATTTGCCCAAATTCTGGAGGATTATATTTTCAATTCAAGTGTTTACTATTCCTATTTGATAAGAGATCAGGAAGGACAGTTGTAAGGCTGAAATATAAATATTCATTAATAAGAACGATAGATTGTATATGTGTATGGTTGCTTTATTTTTTCACCTGCCATTTTCAAATGTGTCTCCCTGTATTAATCTTTCCCTTTTGTGAAACTGTCTCTTAGAATCAATTAGTGAATATACACACTATTGGCATAAGTGTGTGTGTGTAGAATACATCTGAACATATAAATAATTTAAAATATTTAAATGTTTTTATTTTATATTACAGTATATGTTTTCTTTTTTGCAAAAAAAATGTTCAATCAACACAGAAAAATTTCCCAAGTGTTTAAAAGATTCTGATATCATGTCTCACAGAATAAGTTCTAAAACTGAGCTGGTAGCTAGTAAATTCTAGTAAACTATTTCTTAGTATTTAATAGTTCAAGTATCAAAAAATGAATTTTTCTCCCATTTTCCTGATAGATTAATTTACTCCAACTTCACTACTCAGAAGTTCTATGCTAAATAGTTTTTACTTTCCTATGTTCCAGGATCTTAGGCATGAATGTTCTTACCAGTTGTATTCAGTTTCCCCAATAGTTTTATTCATTTTATCTGATAATAAAGTCAACCCATGCTTATCTTGAATAACCATACAAGTAATTCATTTCAAGGAACTTGAAGTACAAATATTTTTAAAAGGATCATGTTTAGTGATATTAAGATTAAAATATGCAATATAGATTGAAAACCTTTTCTAATGCTCTTAATGATTAAATCAAGAACATGAAAAGCAAATACAAGACATGCAGTGATTAACAAAAATTGTCCAAAATGCTATTGTTACCAGACTGTGAGAAATCAGGAAGTAATTATTGTAGAAGTTGGCTTTAATTTTTTACTAAATTTTAATTTTTACAAAATTATCCAAGAAAAGACCAGGATTAGACAAACACATTAGAAATGAGGACTGTGGCCTAGCAGAAAATAATATCCATGGAGAATCAAAGGAAATTGGAAAAATAAAACTGTGAATATGAACTTAAGAGGAGGAAGTTATTCTTGTCCTCTACAACATTTGTGCCAACCATTATCTATCATTTCTCAAAGTCATATTAATTCTTTAAATTTATTTTTTATTCCTATGAAACTATGCATTATTCAAAGACAGAGATCTCATATTTTATCTTTACATGTCTAAAATTTATGATAATTCCTCAAATAGAGAAATTTATGTCACTGAGTCAAAAAGTAAGTGAATGAATGAATATCTCATTCATTGAAGCAAGGGATTAATTGATGACAAGGACAATAAGAACAGTTGAAGTGATAATGTTGGGGAAGGAAGAGATGAATAGTTACTGAAGGATGCTGAGATTAAAAATTTATACAAATAAACTATGCTTTGGGAAAGAATAATCTGGCTGCATCAGGAGGACCATGCTGAAGTGGATGTAGATTGGAGGGAGAAGTCTGGTTTCAAATTTTAAGGAATAATTTAAGACAGAATTGAATTAGTAGCTATGAACATGTGTTGGAGAGAGTACATAATCCAGCAAAGTAATAGAAGTAATTGTGCTGTCTGACTTTGTTGCCCCATAGAACTTAAAGATCTGCTCCTTTTGTGCTTAGTTCTCATAATGCCCTTAAAGCAGTAAATGCAGAGTTTGGCCATGAGTTGAAACAGTGTAAGGGGGCCAGAGATATAGCTCAGTGGCTCAGTACCTGCCTCAGCAAGTATGACGTCATGAGTTCAATTCCTGGTACAAAACAACAACAACAACAACATCAGTGTGAGGGTTTGAAATAGTCTGTACAGCTAGGAAAGATTTAGTCCTTTGGACGCATGCACCTATTTGTATTTACTCTCATGGTGTCTGTGTTGTCCCTTCTTCCTGGGCCCTTGATGCTTGTAAGTTTCCCAGTGACACTGGAGCTTAGGTTTATACACCCTCCTAGTCATTTGCAGCCCTGCTTATATACCCTGCTTCCAGTCAAAATAATTCCCTGGAAAATCTCTGTACATATGTCTTCTCATATCCTTGCTGTGGGCCACAAATGCCCATGTGATACCAATAAATGCTCCTATATCAAAACATGCAAATTAAACATGATTTTATTCTAGAAAGACAATACTTTATTATTAATCCTGACATAATGATTTGGAAAATTGATTATCTTGGCTTTTTCTTCTTTGTCTTTAAGTCATTCTCTGTGCCACTTGGAAAGGTCATCTCTTAAGAGAGTTAGGCTGAATTACTGAATCTCAGTACCTGACTAAAACAAAGTATTAAAATTTCTGGATCAAAAATAAATCTAAGGATTTTCACTTGCCTGCATGATAAAATGACATTTTTCATAACATAATAGAGTTTAGACAGGGACAATTTAGAAAAGAAGATACATTTAGTTTGAGGCTTCATAAACATGTGATGTTAGTAGCATGAATAAGTCCCGTCTTAAAAGAACATTTATAAATAAAAAGAAAGGTCAGAGTTGTTTGGATTTTTTGTTTTGTTTTGTTTTGTTTTGTTGTTTTTTTGTATTGGAAATTGAACAGAGGACTTTGCACTTGCCAGGCAGGTGCTATGTTGCTGTGCTAAATCCCTGACCAAAGGTCAAATCTAAAGATATATACTTCTAATTAAATGATGAAGACTTCTAATAATGAATACTTCTAATTAAGTCATGGACAACAGAGAAAAACAAAAATAGAAAAATAAAATAAAATGAATAGGGAAAATTTTTTGTTAAATAGAGAATGTTGGAAGAGACCAGAAAAAAAGCTAAGAGAAGATTTCTCAAATAATATTTTTAACTATAACAAATTCCCAAATAAATCAAGGTTGAAGATCATTTTGGAGATGCCTAGTTTTGGATTGATCATTTGGGAATAGTTTAAGAAGTATGCCTAGAGTGAAAGCCAAATTGAAGTGCCCAGAAGCAGTCAGGTAGAGACAGCAGACTATGTACAAGTTTCAGAAGGTCTGATCCTGAGTGAAAATGGCAAGGGGACAATACTATGAAGACCAATCGGATGAGGGTGAAGTATTTATTCTTTTGAATAAGAAAAACTTCACATGGATGAATGTAACTAAACTTATGTTTGATTCTCCAAGTACATTACACTACTAATGTAGGAAAGAAATATTTTGAAGACATACCAGAAACTACATGTGATGTTCTCAATCAGGAGGTGAATTCACTGGATAAGTTTTCATGGGAGAAAGAGTCAGCATATTTCTAAAATATTAGCTCTTTCATTGTCCTCAAGGCACTATCTCTCTCTACATAGTTGCTAATTCTCTCTTTTATAATTCACACTGTGACATCCCTTGTGTAAAATATGATGAGACTACAGACTAAACAAATCCTCCTTCACAGCTGCAATCTGGGATTCTGATGGCCCAGAATGACTCCTTGGCTTCACTATTTCATTCTTACCATGAGCTCCCTAGAAGATTCTCAGCCAGAAAGACCTTGTAGGAAGAAGCACATAAGTCAACTTCTGTGTTAACATGAAATATGCCCATCTATTTGCAATGGTTGAAAGGGCTCTGCATTCCTAACAGTAAATACAGCATGAAACAAGGAAAGGAAAAAGCACCTTCAATAACAAAAAATAAAACTGACTGTGATATGTCACTGCCTGAGCTTAAATTCCAACTCTCGCTTTTTTCTAGCTGTCTGACCAAGGCAAGTTAGTTATCTCCCCACATCCTAAACACTTTAGGATTGTGTGTGTTAAAAAGGAATAATGAGACCACCATGTGTAGAAAGCAGTAACCAAAAATGCCAACAGAAGTATCTATTTAGACAAAGAGGTAAAGCCATGTGCAAACTGTATACTTTCAGCACCAGGTAATTGAAACAACATTTTTGTAATGTGAACAGATGAGGAGCAACTTGTCGGTCGCGCCCACTGGAAAGTGTAAAATAACTTCTTTACTACCAGAAACCCATAAATCGATAAGGTAATTTTAAAGTGAACTCTGGTTTGTTTCCCTGAATTTAACTTGAATTTCTAATATTTGCTCTGCCTGCCAAAGGTTTAATCTGCTTTGTTTCCATCACCCATCTGTCTGTCCTGAATTTTTTGACCCCAACATGCTCTGTTTACTTGCTATCTTTACTTTCTGGTCTAACAAAAATCTAGGTCTTTTAAGATCTGTAGTGTTTCTCCACTGCTTTGTTCCAGACTAGTTCCTCCTTTGACACCTTGTGTGAGTACCCTGAGAGCCCACTTGGTATGATGGTCATGCCAAGACTCTCATGAAGCTCCCTAAACTTCTCCACCTATACCCTTCAGATGACCTGGTGCTCATGCTCAGAACTGGGCTTTTGTTCATCCATTTAGGATTCCAGGCTTTCTTCCTGATTATGTTCATGTTAATCTTCAGATTACTTGGCATTTCCAGAAGAGCTTGAAATGCTGGAGCCTATTTCATAAGAATGAAGACCACTTTTGTCATCTGGAAATTAACATAATTACCTCTATCGGGCTATCCCCTACATTGCAGGTCTGAATAAAGTAGTAACTGCCATCCTGCAGTAGTAATGACTACCTAGGTGTATGGAAAAGTTGGAATGAAAAAGTATGTGTGGTCAATGAGCTTTGTATAATGTTTTATTAGACCTCTTAGTGATTCTTCTTGTTGCTTGTTGAGGTTGATTTGGAAATTAGAATAAGCATCACTTTTAGAGTCCATTCATATTTTAAAACTTGTTCAGGAGACTGGCATCTCCCTTGAAGGGTTAGCATGAACTGTACTAATATCCTGGAAGAGAAGTAACAAATTACCCACAAACTGAGTGAATTGGAAAAAAACAAACAAAAAATACTGTCACAGTTCCTGAAGCCTTGTGTTTAAAACCAAGGTTTCAGCAAGATCGGCTCATCTGGGAAGTTCTGATAGTGAAAATTCCTCATGCCACTCTCCTGCTTTCTGGTGGTATCAGGCAATTCTTGATGTCCCTTGTTTTGTGGAGGGTTATCACTCAGACTTTTCTGTGACATTACATGACATCTGTCCTGTGTGTCTGCATATCTCAATGTCTGTTCTAAGTTCATGTAAATATACTAATGTAATTAGATTGGGGTCTATTCTAATCCCGTATGACCTTATATTACCCTAATTATATCTGCAAAGACCCCATATCCCAAATAAGGTCACAAGTTGAAGTTCTAGGTGGACATAAATTTGGGAGGAGGCTATTCAACCCAACATATGAATGCCAGTGAGCGGGATTATGAAGTAGCAAGCTGCCTGGGATATAACTGGGAGTAATAACTAGCTCGCAGCAGTATTTTTAGTTTACTAAATTAGCTAGTTAGCACTGAGAAATATTAGAGGATACACTGCATACAGAGCATACACTGAAGATCCACAACAATTCACCATTCAATATACCTCTTTCTTATATGTGTTTTTCTCTCTACTCCAGAAAGTTTAAGATTAGTGCTGAAGGCAAGTAAATTCAGCCCTAAAACCAATTAGCTTGAGCTCGTTTCTTGCATGCCCCATTAATTCTCCTAAAATTAGTAGATTTTTCTGATATCTTGAATCAAATTTTGTGTACAGTAATCAAGTAAATTTTCAAAGTCACACGGTTAGTTGATTGGGTAGCCAGTCTATGCTGTGCGCTAACAGTAAGTTGCCCTGTTGTTCATTAGGAAAAGGCGACTCCGTGAGTGCTTCAGATTAGGCTGGTTTTGTTGCTGTTGTTGCTGTTGTTTGTTGGTTTTATTTGTCTACTCTTTTGTTCAGTCATTGTGGAGCCACTGGCCACTACTCCTCTGAGAATTTATCTGAATTTTGAAGTTAAAATTATGTAATTTCTCAGACGTAGGGATTTTCACGGTGGAAAAAGTTTTTCCTAGAGAGTTAACTGTGATTTTACTAGACATTGGAAAACTGAGAATTGAAGAACCTAGAAAATCCCTCCAACAAGGCCTTCTTCTTTCTCCTCTTGTCTTGCTGCCATTCTTTACCCCAAGCCAATCCCTAATTTGTTCTCCAATTGTTTCAAATCAACTGTTAATTTTTATTTTAATGTGAAAAGTCTCTTCACTGTTTGTTCTAGTTTGAAATCCGGTCTACACTATTTTAATATCTGATGAACACTATTCAGAATTTTAAAAAGGAAACCTTGTCATATGTGATAACATAGGTGAATTTGGAAGACACTATGCTAAGTGAAATAAAACAGGTGCAGGATAACAAATACTGCATGAACCTACATACACAAGTTATGGAAAGTATTTGCTCTCATGGAAATAGAGGAGAATGACTGTCAGGGCCTAGAATAGAGGAGAAGGAAATGAGGAGTAACTGCTTAATGAATATCACATTTCAGTAATGCAAGGTTCTACAATCTAAGAATCTACTGAATATCAATATGTCTAGAACTAACGGTGCTGTAATGTTCACGTGAGCATTTAGAAACAATAGATATCAAGTTAAATGTTCTTACTTTTTTATTTTTTATTTTAAAGGGAATAAGATAGAACAATAAAACAAAACAGTGATAAGACAGTAGGAAATCCACAATAGTTACTATATCACATATTGTTATCCTCTAAATAGTTGCTCAGACTACTGACTTTGGGCTTGCAAAGTCAAACAATGCAAGTATTAGGTTGTTTCTTTAGATCAGCTGTGTTGTCTCAGCTTGTGTTCCTCCAAATCAGCTAGTTGCTTAAAGGGGGATTGGTGGGCATTTCTTCTCTCCCAGCTCACATGCGGGATGGCTTACCAGCAGGGGAGTGCATGGCTTTCTTCCTGGTTCTCCTCAATCAGCAATCAGCAGGGCTACTGCTGGCACACAGAGGGCTGTGTAGCTTCCTTTCTCCTTCTCCCTGGCCAGCAGGGCCACTGCTGGTGCACAGGAGCTGTGTACCTCCCTTCCTGGTTCTCCCCTTCCAGCAAGAACCTGCTTGCACATGGGGACTTTTTTCCTTGTTCTTCCTGGCTGGCATGGCCACTGCTGGCACGTAGGATTTCCTTTCTGGTTCTCTCCAGCTGGAATGGTCACTGCTGGTACAAGATAAGTGTTCTTACTACATAAAATTTCTAGCCTGAACTGCATTGTTGACTACAGTGTAGATGACTACAACATAAACATCCCTACAATGCAATCAGTAAAACAACTGTATAACAACAAAATATTTTTGAAAGATTTGTGCTGCCAGCTATTACCATGTCTACTATAAATTACCTAATCTAATTCTCACAACAGTTCTATAAATTAAATATTATTGCTATCTTCATATTTTTCAAGTGAAGAAATGAAAATGAATGATTAATTAGATTTCCAAAGTCACACAGCCAGTAAACTGTGTAGCTCCAGGAAATGT
The DNA here is from genome assembly GCA_004027295.1 of Dolichotis patagonum. Classification (NCBI taxonomy): domain Eukaryota; kingdom Metazoa; phylum Chordata; class Mammalia; order Rodentia; family Caviidae; genus Dolichotis; species Dolichotis patagonum. The sequence goes on from PVJX010003757.1 coordinate 51,820, forward strand.
ATAATAAGCTCAGAAAGAACAGAAGTTCAGAATATAGTATTAGGTTAAGGAAAAGAGTAAACTACAAAACAAAAAGTATGTTATTCTACTTAATTGAAAATTAAGTGGAAATAAATGGATTATACTTTCAGAAAGTGCTCTGCAAAGTTCTACCCAAAATAGCTGAGAAGGTTAACTCTGAAAAATGAGAATAAAGAGATTTCAACTTTTTACTTGATATAGTACATTGTTCTGAATATTTCAAAATAAGTGTACTTCAGAATAGAGACAAAAATTGTTCTCAATACTTCCTTACTTTGATAAGGAAACACATCTGTTTTATCTTGCATGACTGTAGGACATTTTGAGGTTAGTTAGTGATGATAAAGATGCATTTTTTTTTGCTCTGTTCTTTTTATAAATCAAGACAAAGCACAAAAAATTGCATATAAAATATTGTCTTCTTACATTTTGTACATTATTTTCACTCTCTCTCTTTTGATGTGATACTTCTAATTACCTTTGAGGGACTTTATAAGAAGTAGTTTCCTAAAACACTGTTCCCTATTTACCAAAGAATATTGTAGAAAACTTTTAATACATTGTATAATAAATTATCTCCAAGGAAAAATGGCAAAGATATTTCTCTAGATTAGGTGTCAAGAATTATTTTGTTCTTCCGAATGATTATTTTGCTCTTACAGTATGGATATTTTGAGATACATAACCAGTCATTACTGTGTTTTCATGGTCTGTCAGAATTGCTAAGATGTAACACTTCCCTATTTCTAGAAAAGATGCAACGTGTTTGCAGTATATGCTCTGTATACTATTTACATTCTTGGTCTCATCTTAATTTCCTTATTTGATTTTTCTAGCTTTGTTAGCCTGCTTTTCAATGACCCTGTTTTTTTCTCTTTGTCTTATGTTTATACATTTGGAAACTGTTTTAAATCTATTCAGAACAAAGCATAATAAACAATATTGAAGTTAATGAAATTTAATTTACACATGTTGATTTAAAGAAAATGCTGTTGATTTAGGCCTATTTAAATTAAAATGGCCTATTATTTCTAAGATGGTCATTAAAAAGAATTTAATTATGCACATTTTCAGCATGCATGTGAGATTCTACTCAGTGTGGTATAAGCATCTTATAGATAAAAAGAAGAGATGATGCTGAAATATAAATCATGGTCATCTACAAAGTTTAGGACCTCATTTTGCTAACCCTCACAGGCATTGTATAAAAAGAACCTTTTAGGAATCTTTCCCTAGGAATTTAGAATTTAAAAATGGGCATAGTATATTCAAAGCAAACAGTTTGGAATCCAAAAAACTAAATTTGTATCATTTGAAGAACCTAAAAATCACATTCCTACTGAAAACAGATGCAATTAAAAACATTTCCTTAAGGAAATTTGTGCTTCTTTGAGATAAACAAAAGACAGTTCCTAGGAGCCACTAGAGTGTAAGCAACTTTTAAATTATACCAAATGACATAGGAGCAACATTCCCACAATGATCTTGTAAAAGACTGTTTTTTGTTTTCTTTTCTTTTTTCTTTTTCTTTTTTTTTTTGAAGAGGGGCTTCCTCAGTGGCATTTGTAATTTTGAGACAGGGTCTTACTAAGTTTCAGTTGTCTGAGCTGGGTTCAAACTTGTGATCTTCCTGCCTCTGTATCTTAAATGCTAAGATGGTAGTCATGCTCCAACATGCCCTGCTAAAACATCTTTCTACTTACCTTATTAATTTCTGCAGATATAAATTCACTAAAGAAAATAATAACATCTAAGATATAATAAAAAATACTTAGCAAGGCTGCAACTTTAAATTTAAATACCTGAATATACACATCTGTTTTGCAAAAATGATTTACATTCTGAGTAGTTGCCTTATGAATGAAATTTTCTAAGATGAAGGCTGGTAAGGAGAAAAATAATTACTCTATCATTCATCTTTTTCTCAATTTTAATGCCAAAGAAAATATTGTAATCATCTTGAGTTGTAGCATACATAATCCTATGTAATTGTCATGGTATACCACGAAATGTAGACAAATGTGCTTTGGAATTGTAGTTTTCCAGCTGCCAGACCATTACAAGTGCACTACACAAATTGTTGGTACCATAATGCCATTCTGGTTGTTACATTACTGTAAGTACTCAGACTTAAAAGTTAGGACTACAAACCTTTGATCATCATCATCATCATTTCCGAAGGGTCAATGCAAGGAAATAGCATTTATTATAAAAGCGATAATTACAGATACTATGACTTCAAATTTACAACTTCAAGCTGAGCATTTATTTATTTTGACATAAAAATCAGAACTGCAAAAGGAGAAAATTAAGCATTGAAATAGTGCTAATCTGATTGACAGACAAGCTGTTGAAATTTGGGAAACTCCATTCCCATTAATTTCCACTTGCTTTTTGGATTAGCCACGTAAATTGTGAAATGGTCAGCTCCCAATTCAAAATCATTCAAATTATTCAGATAATTCAGTAATATTCTTACAAAGGTAGAGCTGACATTCAAGTCATCCATAATTTATATGAGTTTTACAACAGAACTTGCACTTGGAAATCTGAATTTTATGTCTTGTCAAATTTCTACTTTAATTTTAAGTAACCAACATAAAAATTGTTGATTTTTAACTATGATAATGTATTCTTAAAGTAACTTAAAGAATCTGCCTATAAACTATAAACTTTGCAAAATTGGTATCTCCAGTCTGAATAAGATTTTTTTTTTAAAAAAGATTCAATACAATGCCCAATTATCATTTTTCCACGAGTTATAACCTAAGCTAACACTATTTAACCTAGAAGCAATGTGAACATTTTAGTTTTGGAAAATTGTATTGGAAATATGCATTGACCCTTTGGAAGTCATACTGATAGTTATCAAAGGTTTGTAGACCTAAATTTAGGTTTTTTATCACAATAATAGTCAAAATGGAAATATGCTAATAACAGTTTGTATTGTTAAGCTATAATGATCCTTGCAGTTGAAAAATAACAATTCCAAAGCATATCTGTCTATATTTTGTGGCATTCTATGACAATTATATGGCATTTTGATTGATTCATTTTATATAATCGAGATACCTAGCCTTAAAGCTTAAAATTATTTTTGCATTTACTCCAAAATAAGTACTAGATACTACAAGATTATATGAGTAGTTTTAAATAAGACAATCTTTTTTTATAAAGTGTATTATCAAATGGCACACTGCCTACACTACTAAATAATAACATAATAATATGATGTGGTGGCCAATAATATGTACACTCTTAGATTTTAGTAATCTGTGATCAATATTTTCCTCATTAGAAATTCACTGTATTCATTACTAATTTGAATTAGTATTGACTTTCTAATGTTTTATGATGGATATGGATTAGTTATACTCTTTAAATGATAGAATTTCAGATTGGCTATTACTGAAAGCATCAGTGGTTTCCTGTGTTCTATAAATTCAAATTCTTCTTCATCAGCTTTGGTTTACATAACATGGAGGAAGGCCTATTGTTTCAACATTGAAGCATTGAAATAGTGCTAATCTGATTGACAGACAAGCTGTTGAAATTTGGGAAACTCCATTCCCATTAATTTCCACTTGCTTTTTGGATTAGCCACGTAAATTGTGAAATGGTCACAATTTCACATGTTGTTTCAACATGTTGACTTCCTTCTTTGAATAACTAGTATTGTTTTCTTTTTTGTTGGTGTTGTATAATTTAAGTAGAACCACTTGAATGCAGAGAAGTAATTTTAATAAGTAGTTTACTATTTTAAATATATATTTCCAAGGATTCAATCTATATTTTTCATGTACTCTGAATAATGTTAATAATTTGCAGACCCACTATGCATGCCCTAATGGAATACACTACAGGATAACTTTGTTTCTATCTGTAAAAAAAAAAAGTGTAAATAAGTATTAAAGCGGTGATCATAAAATTAAAGATTTTGTGATTTTTTTAAGGAAAGTATTTTAGGGGAAATCTGGAAGATACATAATAAAGTTTGATTTATTAAATAATTCTAACTCTAAAAATCTTCATACATATCTGAGTCAAATGCTTTTAAGTAAATTTTGCAAACATTACATATTACTTTTATTTATTTTAACATAAAACTTATGGACTGTTTGTAATAGTTGATACATTGTGTCAACTTGAGAAGTTTAGAAGGTTAGCTAAATCTCTCAGCATAGGGTCAAGGTCCTCATTTTGTAAACATCCCGAGCCTGTGCAAGAGGAGGGACACTGTGGAATGAGCTCTACACTCACCCAAAGGGGAGTAGTCTGCAAATAACATAAGGGAGGAAAAGAGGTTTGGTCTCCACCTTTTTTGTTCTTGTTTTTGCTGTCTTCTGCTGCCAGGAATTGTTGCCCCTCTGTCATGCCATCCTGCCTTGAAGTTAGCGGATTACAAACAGAGAGCTAAATAAACTTTTCCTTCTTAAATTTGGGTGTCAGGTATCTTGTCTCAGCAAAGTAATTAAGACACTATCATTTCTAGCACAGAATTACAAAGATGTGTGCATTAGTTTGCTTTTCACTGATAGGAAAAAATACCTGATAACCGTAAATCAAGAGGGGAAGATTTATTTTGGGTCATGGTTCAGAAGGTTCATTTCATGACCTAGTCACCTCTGCAGGCCTTCCCTCTGAAGATTGCTGTTTGGGAATCAATCCTTCAATGTATGAAGTTTTGGGGGAAATGACACAACTATAACAAGGTAAAAATTGAACAATGTAGAAAGGAATGAAGAATTCATTCTCTTTGCTTTTTTGATCTGGGACATCAAGTTTTTTCCTTCCCTTGGCTGGCACTTATACCATTTGTTCCCTTCTCAGAATAATGCCACCAGCTGGGGTCTTGAAATCTCTAGCTTTCAGATGACAAATTGCAGAACTTTGTAGCCTCCATAGTTAAATGGCTAAATACTGGTTCTGCTCTTTTGGAGAACTTTGACTAACACAGAAGTTGGAAACAAGAACAGAAGTGGGATACTGTTGTAATGAACATCTAAAAATGTGGAACGTAGTGCTACACTCACTAACAGTGGAGAAGTGTTCCTTTTTCCCGGCGGTCTCGCCAACATTTGTTATCAGTTGATTTCTTGACAGCAGCCATTTTTTCCGGAGTGAGATGAAATCTCAATGCTGTTTTAATTTGCATTTCTTGAATGACCAGTGATGGTGGACATTTCTTCATGTATTTATTTGCCATTTGTATATCTTCATCTGAGAGCTGTGTGTTCGTCTCAGATGCCCTTTTTTGGAGAGAGTCTTTGAATTTGGGGGGCTTGATGCTTTTTCAATTCTTTATATCTCTGGATATAAGCCCTTTGTCAGAGGGATGGCTGGCTAAAATTCTTTCCCATTCTGTGGGTTTTCTTTTCACTTTGTTGGTGGTTTCTTTTGAAGTGCAAAATCTTTTTAATAAGATGAGATCTCAGTTGTTGATTCTTTGAAGTGTTTCTCGTGCAGTTTGCATTTTGTTCATGAATTCTCTGCCTGCCCCATGTCTCCAAGATTTCTACTTACCTTGTTTTCCAATAGATTTAGTGTTTCTGTTTTAATATTTAGCTCTTGACTTTAATTTAGTGCATGGTGATAGGCATGGGTCTAGTTTGAGTCTTTAGTGTGTGGAAAGCCAATGTTTATGCTTTGATTTTGTAACTTGAATAGCTATTTAGAGGACAATATATAATTTATCAGTTAGTGATTTCATACTTTTAATATTTTTTTGAAATCCTGTATTATTTCTACTCTTTTTTCTGTTTTGTCTTTTTTTCTTTTTTCTTTAAGTAAAAAAATGTGGAACAGCGTTTGAAAATGTAAGATGAATAGAGACTGGAAAAAACCTGAAGCACATGTTAGAAAATGCCAATATTGCCATGAAAAGAGTTTTGAGAGTGATACTGATGCGTGTTCTTGGGGAAAAAATACAGGAAAATGAGACAATTTTCCCTATTTTAGGAAAAACATAATAATTCTGCATACAGTGTTTGTAGAAACCTAGACAGCAAAGGCTGTTCTGAGGAGAGTGCAGATAGAGAGGAGGAACGCACTACTGAGCAATGGGGACGGGGGCGGTCATCACCATAAAGCAGCAAAGAACATGGCCTAATTGTATTCATCGTTTTAGTGTCTGTGAAAGACAAAACTGTGAGGGTTAAAACTGGACAATTAACTAGAGAATTCTAAACAATGTTGAAGAAACAGAGTGATTCTGCCTTACTAATAGTAAAATGCAAAAAGAAAAAAGTAAATTAAAGACAGAATCATCAACCAAAAAGGGCCAGAAACTAAATGTTTGGAAAATTTTCAGCCTATTTATATGTTAGTCAGCACATTCCAAAGAAAACACTAGGAGTGTGGTGGACTGACTGCCTGATAAAGAGTTTAGGGTAAGAACCACACATGGCAAATACTTGGGTCAGGAGCGTTACTCAGGAGAGTACTAGGGGAAAGGGTGGAGTTTCTATGAGCCAAGAAGGCAAGATCTCCATCGCAGTGTTTGAAGGAGTTCAAATATCGAGCTAAAGGGAATTGTTCTTGGATGAGAAGATTTTATGGAGTTTGGTTTGTTAGGTTTTGAACTTGCCTGGGACTCACATTTCTTCCTCACGTAATGGTTTGTGCTGGTGAAGGATTTTGCTTGAGGATGAGTTACACCTTGAGTTTCACTTACATCTGGTTTAGATGACGTTTACAAGTGACTTTAGAATTACTGAAATAAGATAACTAGTTTGAGGGCTGTTGAGATAAAATTAATGTATTGTGTGTGAGAGAAAAGATGAATTTTAAGAGCCAGGGGTTGAATGTTATCAACGGAATAATTGTGTTCCGCCAAGGCCCATATAGCAAAAACCCTAACCAAAGGTGATAGTGTTAAAAGTGAGACTTTTGAGAGGTAATTAAATCATGAATATGGAGTTCTTATACATAGAATAAAAAGAAATACTAAAAATATGAACTTTCTCTCTCTACCATGTAGTACAGTATGCAGTTATTTATCTGAAGCCAGGAAAAGTCATCAAACAAGTCAAACTGGCCAGTGCCTTCTTCTTAGACTTCCCAGACTCTACAGGTATCAAATATTTTTGTTGTTGAAAACACCAAGCCAATAACATTGTTGTTATACCATCATGAACTAAGTTTCTCAGCTCAGCCTAGACTTTATGTGCCTGAATTTCTTTCTAGGTAGGACTAGAAAGCACATACAGGTTTGAAAGCTGCAATCTAAAGAGTACTGCTTGTTAGTGCTAAAATATGAGTTAGAAGAAGAGATTGTTCTGTAAGACCTACAACTCAATGCTGGTGTAGCAAGAGACAAAAGATAATTTCAGCATTACATGGGACATATAAATTAAAAGAAGATTTTTCAGCAAGTAGAGATTTGGATACAATAATTATTATTAAAATACAATTGGATATAGATCAAATGATTAAGAAACAATGAAAAGCAACCAGATATGAAGAATTAATATTTAAGAGAGTTCAAGTTATAAAAGTTAGGAGCTAAGAGTCAAGTTGATGCCATTTTAACACTATAAATTATATGTATATATATTATATATAGTTATTTTATACAAATGAAAAATTAAAAATAATCAGATACCATTGTACATTATTTTTATGTTTATATTATTTTTACTCATACAATGATATAGTAACCTATTTTAATTCATGATTTCTACATCATTCTTACTGATGGAGTATTATTACTTCTTTATACTTTAATTTAATTTAAACACCCAATAGAAAAAAAAACAGAAAAAGCTTAAGAACAAGTATATCACCCACAGAACGCTTTTGGCCAATAAGTACATGAAATAATATTCAAACTTTTTGAGAGTTTTAGTGAACACTCAAAAATATTGGGACATCATTTCTTATCAAGCAGATTGGTCAAATATCAAAATTATTTATGATTCTTTGTTCCAGGTTTTGGGGAAAAATGAACACACAAAAGATGTTGGCTTGAATATGTATGAAAATAAGCTTTTTAAGAATGGAATTGTGAATTTTCTGTAGGAATTAAAATTCCAGTCCTAGAAATTTCCATTTGTCTAGAGGCATTCATTATAGCAGTAGACTTAAACTGTGTATTATCATAAAACTTTATTGTAAACATTCAAGCATATGTTAGAGAAACACTAAAATGAATTTTTAAATTAATAGTAAGCCTCACTATCACAAATTACACCTAGAGAATTTTCCAGATTTCAAGTTTTCAAGTCATGTTTTGATCATAATACAAATAATATTTTACCTTCATCCCTTGACTTAGAATTTTTAGATAGAATACATTGACTTACCACCTTAAAACACAGAAATTTAAACTTTAAAAGCTTCCTATCTACTCTTCCAAATTCTGCTAAAATAATATTTGTTATTTTAATAACTATAAACCTCTGTGTCCTAGCCCATCAATCTTAATATTTCTTAAATTATTATCATAAAATGTGAGAAAAATTAGGCCCATGACATGGTTTCCATCTCTTCATGATTTATGATGACATATTTTAATAGTTTTTATATACTTTAAAATATATTTTATAATGATAAAGTGTACAATATTCATATTATTTTCCTTAAGTAGAATTAATTCTTTTATGTTATGTTGATCCTAAAGATAAGTAATAAGTGAAAAACACTTATAATGTCTTAAGCATATAACTTAATTTATATAAGAACTAAGTGATACAGCTAACTCAATAGAGAAATAAATGTAGTTATGTGACATTAGACTATGATGTTCAAAGGTAAATGTAGAGAGTCAAATGCATGGGTTTTTCTTGTGGCACAACACTTGCTCAGGATTTCTTTATTACTTTAGATTACTTCAGTTTGGAATATAATTTTGCTAACAGATTCTGTTTGTTTTTCCACCTTGTAAAATAATTGCAGTCATAAGTTTAATGTACTGAAGTTGGAAGAACTCACTTATATGTGTATTTCCAGATAGAATGCATACATGATTATATTGGAGAGTACTGATATAAAGAAGCAATTTCTTTGAAACTTGTTAACTATTTCTTCCTTAATAACTAAAAGAGAAAAACAGAAAAATCATAGATTACCCAGATTTTAAATGATTGTCCCTCAAATTTTCTGCACAAAGACTTAATCTTCAACACCTTTAGTTCTTTACACTTTCATGATATTGCAAAACCTTTAAACTAAAAGTAAATTACTGAATGATATAAAAAACACAAAAGGAACTGAGAGACTTTAATAATATTTTATGGCAAGAAACTCATCACCCACCTTCATTAGTAAGTTTTTTCTTCCTCTGCCTGTGTAATACACATTAGTCCATTGCATGAATAACTGTCGTTTATGTCTCCTTTTTTTGGTGGGGACAATCATCACGTCTCAGTCTGTTCTCTATTCAGATGCCTGATATGAACTTTCTCTGCATGAGTGACAAGAAGGGAGATACAAGTTTTAACTTCTGGTTTACTGTAAGACTCCTTGGCTGGGCATGGTAGCACCTATAATCACAAAACTGGGGAGGCTGAGACAGAAAGATCACTGCAAGTTTGAGACCTGCCTGAGCTACAAAGTGAGCTCAAGACCAGCCTGAACTGCAGAGCAAGATCCTGTGTCAAAAAAAAAAAAAAAAAAAGAAAAGAAAAGAAAGGAAAAGAAAAGACTCTTTGATATTATTGAACCCATTGAATACAATCTGTGAATTTGTGAATAGACCTCATCAAACTCTGTTTAACCCACTGTTTTCTCCTTGGCTAATTGCCTTCTAGTGTAATAAAACTGACTTCTCTGATTTTAACAGTTCTCTTAAATCTAATTTTTCCAGTATTCCATATCTCTATGTAGCAATTTGCTTCAGTAGATGGCACTTAATTTTATAAAATGAATGCTTTATGAAATAATTATATAATTTTAATAAAATAATGTTAAACATTGAAAACTATTATCTATTTTTAAGGAAAGTTTCAAAACACTGTGCATCTAGGACAAGTACAAACTCTGCCTCTGTATTCCAGACCCTTAATGAGATTTAAAAACTTCTTATAAGTAGTTGATTCCCTGCTGGCTCTACTTCAGATCGAGGAAGGCTTAAATCAGGAAAAGTTTGCACAGTAGTGGTATGACAAACAGAAATGTCTTAGGGCTTCTTAATAATATGCACTTAGAGCTACATAAGGGAAATCAGGAAATCTCTGATGCAGAGAAATAGAACACGACCATCTGATACCAAAAATTATCTTTCATCTGTACAGAAGAGAACAGATCTGCAGATTACTCTCAGTAAGAGCCTGTCTACTTGCACCTCTTAGTGTTTGGGATCTGTCGAGACTATTTAGGCTACTCTGCCTTCCTCAGAGTCCAGAAATGAAAGTACTGAAACAAAGTGCTTCTGACACTGCAGGCAGCTTCCCCCCTGTCGGAGGACCCTTGCATATGACATCCAAGATGATAGGTCTTTACTACCACTCTGTACTTTCTTCTCTTGGCTTCTTTATAGATTTCACTAGTCCTAGAGATTATGGATGTCGCTCAGTTTTTTTAAAGCTAATAGAGAAAATTATTTTACTAGTAGATAAAACTCATAAATATATGAGCATATAAGTTAACACAAGTGTGCACACAGTATAAGTTAAATAGCATAATTTCTAGAAAAATCTTAGAAGCAAATACTATATTTTTAAATTTTTATTTTATTAGTACATGTTTGCTATATATTTGCATTCACCTTAGGGAGTAGGTACATGTACATGACACATCTTGATTATTTTTTTATTTCCTTTTCTTTCCTTACCTACCTTCCTCCAACTCTAGAATCCCTTGTCTCCATTTTCATTATTATATTATTATTATTGTTATTTTAGTTCACATTTACAATGTACAATGTTTACATTCATTGCGGGTATTTGGAGTATCTACATTACACATGTTAAATCTCTTTATTTCTCATTTCTCATTCCCCTCTCTTCCTTCTCTCATGCTCAGTCTCCTGGATCCCTCCCTGTTTGCAAAATATCTCTCTCCCTGTTCCCTTCTATTACATTTTTATTTTTTCTTTATTTATACATTGCCTTACTCAAATGAAGGATGCCATGTGGTATTTTAAGCTTGTGTATCTGTGCAGTTTATCTCATTTCACATTATATTTTCCAGGTGCATCTATTTTCCTAAAAATATTTCCAATTTATGCTTCTTTATAGTCAAGTGGTACTCTATTATGTATAGATGCCACATTTTCTTTATCCAGCCTTTGTACAGACTGCTTCAAGGATTTGGCTATTATAATTGTGCTACTATAAATATTAGTATGTAAGTATGTCTATAATTTGATGTCTTTAACTCTTTTGGGATGGTACTTAGAAGGGGAGTAGCTTCCATATGGACAAATGGAATCTCTAAGTGCATTTTTGCAGTTAAAAATGATTAGCCCTTTAGCAGTTCCAAATGACACTGGTCTTGCTTTTTTTTTTAAATCTTGAAGTATTTACTCACAAGATTTAAGCATTTGGATGGTAACAGACCATCTGTTATATGACTTCTGAAAGGACAGTCTGTGTCACTAGATATCCATAGACAACAAGTAAGCTGCATAGAGAACTCACTGTGGGATCCTACCTCTCTGGACCAGATCAGGTTCTTACCTGGATGGGGTGGTACAGCTGCCTCATCTGGCACCAAGAGAAGGACCCACACCACCTACCCATGCTGTGTCAGTATCAGGCACCCCACGGCTGCTACTGGGGTAAAGGAAGCTAGTTTTGCAACTAGAAGAAGAGGAATCTTCCTTATTTTCAGATCCCCTGCTCATCTAGACCACATGCATGTAAATGAGCAGCATCGCTCCTTCAGGCAAGCCAGACTTCAAGTGCTACACACTGCTTACCCAATTTATACCTCGTTTTATATAACAAAAAATCTTACACACACAGCATATGCATTTTTGTGTATTTTCTGTTTAAATCTTTGCAATAGTTCCCAAATATACACACATACATACACAATTTCTCTTCTTTAGCTTCATGGCACTATACAGTTTGATCCATTTCCCATCTTTAGCCCCTTCTCTCTTAATCTCTCCCTTCTCCTTGCTTCTTCCAGGGCACCATTTTCCTAAGAGCCATTGCTCTAGCATTGTTCTTTGGTGGTAAAGATACCTTTTCCCAGTTTTTACCTGGTTGGCTTCTGCTTTTCAGATCTAAGTAACTGTCACCAACCACAATATTCTCCCACCCTAAAAATCAATGTACATATCCTGACATTCATTATAACATTGTTTATTTTAATTATTTGTATTGTGTAAATCATTATCCAACGCTTTTGTGGCTTGGTATTTTTATCTATTATTCATCAGTTAGTACCTTCTCCACTGCAAACTTTTTGAAATCAGTCACTTATTACAATAAGATTGTGTATTATTACAATAAGATTATCTGACATGTGGCAAGTGCTAAATATATTGTTGAATAAAAGAATAAAGAAATGAAATAATGAATATTTTAGTCTTCCTGATACTATGGAACTGAATGCCTGAGAATCTTATTTTCTACTGTCCACATCTATATTTGCCTTTACTTTCTCATTCCTTCTACTCTCTGGAATAGCTTTTGTGACCCTTACTTAAAGCTGATGTCAAGAGTCCACGTCGACTCCAAAGGACACATGTCCTCATCTTCTTCAGAGTCCTTAAGTTAGAAAAACCAATGCGGTTCAGTCACAATGATAAAGACTCCAAGTACTGTGTTCTCACATAAATATCTCCAGAAGAAGTTTCCGTGAAATTCCTAGAGTAAATGGTAGATTTGGCTCTGAAATGATTTCTGCGTAGAGCGTTATTTCAGATAATTGTAAAAAGAGAAGACTCAGGTACTACAGATGCTGTGCATTTTGCACATTTTAATTTTGTAGAAGAAATAGAATAGTCATTTGTTCCATATCATTGTAGCATAAGAATAATAAAAGAGTGACATCTAAAATGTTCTGTTTCCAAAGCTAAAGACTGTCTTTCACAGTCATTCACAGTACTCTGAGTGATTGGTAGATTTTTAAAAACAAAAAACAAAACAAAAACTAAAATGGAACTTCCACAGAAATATGTCTTGGATATAATATTTAAGCAAGGCCTTCTGAACAGAAGTACAGTAAATGTGACAAATGTAAGTCCTTTTGTAATATAGATGTAACCCTTCAGCAATAAATATATAGTTTATTACAACTACACAGGGTTCCAACTATAAGACAATATTAATGAAAATTAGTCTTGGGCAAAGTCCCTCAGGAAATAAAGTGGACTTACCTCTATTTAGTAACGATAATATATAAGTGCTACATCCATGGAAAGGAAGATCTGTTCCATATTTTCCTGTGCTCATTTATGTATGGGATGGAATGTATAAATTTTAGATGAATAATTTTAACATTCAAAGATCAAAATGATAATCCAGGAAAACTGGAAGACAAATTGAAATGTTAGTAATATTAGACATTAATATCAATCTTTTCTCAAACATACATTTTATTTTACTTTAGAGGTTATAAAAGTAATTCACATGTTTCATACTGTTTAAGTCTCACTAAATTAAATGAGATTTAAATTAAGATTATATTATATATACTTGTAAATCATCAAAAAATTGATTTTATTCTGGTTGGGGTATGTATCTCTTTGATGTCTCTAGTCTGAATCTAGATGCAAGAAAGTAGAAAATGAATATGACTGAATTCTTACTTAGTTTTGATGAGATAGATACATGATTAAATAATTTCAAATACATGGAATAAATGCTTGGTTGGAGGTAATCAGATCTATTAACTGACAGAACAAGAAAGTGAGCACATTTCTGTGTACAAGTGCTATATCATTATGTAAAGGAATCAGTATATACTATGTACCATTTATTTTTTTAAAATCTGATATGATCTATATTCTGAAGAACATGAATTCATGGAATGAGGACTTTCATGCAAAGGGAAGTCTCATATTAACAATAAAGGGATTAAACCTGTCTCAGTTCCAGGTTCCCACAATCAGATGGAGTGAAGGTAGCATCACCAGTCATGCTGATTTGCCCGATGCTGACACTGAAAGAGGCAGAAGAACAGGAATTTCATTGATAAAGCCTAGAAAATTCTGGGAAAACTGGGAAAAATAAATCAAAGTTAAATATCATATAGTAAGGTTGTCACATCCAGATGTATTTTTAGGTGCGCTCAATCCCATGATTTATTTATCTTCGGCTTGGATTGAATTAGAGGGACCAATAAAGAAAATCAACTGCATTAAAATATTACATTATCTCCAGTGCATTTAAGATTTATGGAACTTGGTGTCTCTAGCTTTATAAATTTCTCCATGTGAATTTCTAACACAGACAAGGGCAGGCATGTATCTCTATTTTAGAGAGAAAGAAGGCAAGTTACAGACATAAATTTAGTCAATGTCATAAAATTCATTGGTGCCAAGAAATCCTTGCAGTCAAGATTATAGAAGATTCCTATATTATTTTAACCTCTAGTAATGAAATGAAATTGATTGTACAATAGCCTGACTCACTCAGTCGAAAACATTCCTGAGTATTAGTATGTTAAGATTGTGCTAAAAGTATACTCCTGAATAGAAAAACAAAAAGGGCAATTTATCCAGAAGGCCTGTGCATACCTAACCTCTCTGAATTGCTGTTCTACATAATAATGGTTCATTTATTTCTGTTAAATATCAACCTCAGATGGTGCTTTGGAAATCACAGAGTCTTCTATAGATATAATTGTTTGAGGTTATTTCTAAATTTATGTACATCAGGTAAAAAATTCCAGTATCTGGTGCCTTATTTCTCTTAGGCTGAAGCAGAAATTTTAATTAGTCTAATGCCTGTGAATGGATGAGGAGGCAAATATTACTGTTCCCAAGGTTTCTGGGGCTAACCTTATGCTTTCCAGTCACCTCCGTGTTCAGGGGCACGATGTGAAATCATTTCTCCTGCTTTAATAGTTCTCCCACCTTCTTATCTGATCTCTTGTCCTATTTTAGGCACATCAAGCATGCATCTGTGGTATTTCCTGTTATAAATTTTAACCATAAAATTTTTTCACATTATAAATTTTAACATAAAAAGTTCACGTTGACCAGTAAGGTTTGAAGAGAAATAAAAATAAAATACCTCAGAGACTTTTGTATATTCAATTCCATTTCATTTCCTGTTACAGCTGAATAGAGGTGTGCAATGGGAAAGGTAATTGTTAATGTTTATTTAAGAATGTTCACTATATATACTTTTTTAGAGTTAGGATCTGACTATAAAATTGATTATTCAATAAATGAGATAAATTATCAAGGATACTTTCTCCAAACAAGATAAGCCATTCTAACTAGTTAATCTCCTCCCATCTATCAAGGAATTTTTTTCTTTTATGAAAATACCATATAAATGCTGTAATTATAAAAATTTCATTTCCAAAAAGTTACATTTTAAAAAATTTTAAGTTAATAATCATTATGCTTTTGAAAATGGTATATAGTTGCCCAGAGAATGATAAAATATAGTTAAGTGTATATTTTGATAACTTAGAGTTATTAATTCATAAAATGTAGGAAGTATGTTAATTAACCACAAAAATAATATTTTTCTTCCATTGTTAGCATATAGTACTTTTTGCAGAAAGCCAGCTTTTCGAGCAATGAGAACATTTCCTGGTAACTCCCTGCATGAAGATAGAGTCATGTGACTAATTCACATGAACAGAATAATGTATGTTGCTTCTGAGTATGGCTTTTTAAAAACAGGATACCATCTTCATTCTGTCTTCCTCTACCTGTTGGACTTCACTGGAGGATGGTGACACAAAACGGAAAGATTGAAAATCCCTCACACATAATGGAAGGCCCTCGCCACTCAGGAACATGTTCAATGAGCTAGAACAATTCCATGATGGAGAAATAAATTTTTCAAAGGATAAAACATTGAAATTTTTGTTTTATCATTTAATAACTAGCAGCATTGCTGTAATAGAAAATAATAGGCAAATAAATTTGTATCATTAGAGTCCATGTTTTGTTCTTTTCAGAAAAATATAATGTTTGAAAAAGTCACAGCAACTCTAGATCGCATTGCTGCCTCATTAACTGCATCATGATTTTTCCTGCAAAGCATCATAGCTATAAGCTCCCCTTCTGCTAGAACACATGGTTACCTACCTATACATGTTCTAATTTATCTAGCCCTACTTGTCCTTCATATTTATTTGAAATATTAATCCTTTGGAGAAGTTTCCATTACTGTCCACCTGAGTCAATTTCCCTTTTTAGTGGCTTTCAAAGTACAAATGTAGCTTTACAATTACTTGTTACAATTATTTGATTATTTCTGCTTCTTTCACTACACTATGAGCTTTTCAGTTGCAAGAAATGATGTCTAGTATATATTCCAACACTTAGCACTCTCTGAATAAATGTTTCTTAAATGAACACAATGAATAAATATTTCAGTGTGATTTTATGACAATTGAAATCTTAAGAATATAAACAACATAATGCAGTCATGAAATTCACACTCTTTTTTTTCAAACTAATTACTGTTATTTTAGTGTCTTAATAAACAATAAATCAATCACAGACACATTGACATTAAATGGAAAGCATATCAATTCACAGCAATAAATGTATCACTTTATTCTTTCCCTTATTAAGGTGCCAAAATATCATACTGGTATGCTCTAAATGTTTGTGTCCTCCAAAGTCTGAATGTTGAAGCCCAATTCCCAGTGTCACAGTAGAGATGCTTTTTAGGAAATGAGGAGGTTATAAAATGCAGCCCTCAGGAATGGTGTCTTTCTGGAAGACAACAAAGGGAACTACCTTGTCTCATCCACCATGTGAGGACAGAGAAAGAAAGGACCATCTACAAGACAGTGGCCTTCAATAGACACTGGCTCTGCTAGGGCCTTACCTAGGACCTCCCAGCTTCCTCTGCTGAAAGAAAGAAATGTTTTTTGCTGATAAGGGACCTAATTAATGATGTAGTGTTATACCAGACAGAATGAACCAAACCATAGTGTAACATGTGCTGATACCATGATATGCAAATTCTTCCCACTGTGTGAAAAAATACGACCTTATTTTCACCCATTCTTGAGGTGACTTTCCTTTATCTGAGGCTTTGTAAAGGCATATGATTTCCCTGAGAGTGAGACAGAGAGAAAGCTCTGAGAATATACAATTCCCCTTTTCCTTTCCCTCTGTGGATTCTTCTTACCAAGAAGTAGAATATGTGGTATATTTTCTGCTTCTAAAACGTAGGCACCTCAGGGTCAGAATTATGGAGCTATTTTTTTGGCTTGCTTTACATCTTCCCTCTGCTAGTATTACAGAAATTTTATAGGTACAAAGCAGGGGTAAGAACATGCTATCTCCTTAGGAAAAGCACTTGTCTTTCTACACAGTTCCTGCTTTGTTGATTGTAGTTCGTGCTTAGCGTACTTCAAATCTGAGTCACATTATTACTTCTTTGGATGAAGTTTCTTACATGAGTTTTCCTAGGCCTTTTTTTTTGTATATTAGTTATTCATTGTTGCACAAGTTATCCTATAACTTAAGAGCTTAAAACAAAAAAAGTATCATTTACAACTTTATAGTTCCAGAACTTGAGCTTGGCCTAACAGGAACATTTTTCATGAGGTTATATTTGAGGTGTTGCTCTGGTTTGTACTCATTCTAAGGCTTGACTTAGGAAAGAACTCCCTAGCGGTTCAGTTGATGTGAGAGAAATATTGTTAACCTGATAGGTGTTAAAGGAACCAATTACTGCAGGAAACCAAAAATGAAGAAGATCGCTTACTGGGATGGGATAAGCAAGACGTTAAATCCAGAGGAGACTCTGACTCCCACTGCTCCGTAGAAAGGCATGCTGGTCACAGGTCAGTAGGACCAGCACAGACATAGGGATTCTGTCATCACTGAGGAAACCCCAAACAAAGGGCTCAAGCAGTTTTATGAACCTTGGGGTCAGAGAAAGGGTGAGAGGAAGGCTTAGAGTGGAAAAGTACTGAGCACTAAGCCAAAGTGGGGAAAAGGTTTTCTTCACCACCACCTGAGCAAGGAGGCTTCAGCAGAGGCACCAAAAGACTTCTGCCCACGCTATAGGAAAAAAGATGTCAACCTTCTCAGGATGCAAACATGTGAAGGGTATGACCAGCCAGGGACTCCATGTTCCCAAATGTAACCTCTGTTGGAAACTGCAATGGATTGGCAGACCCTCAATTTGGGTGTGGGGAGGATAGATTTCCCCTAGGAGGATTATCAAGTAAACTTCTGCACTTGATCATAATTAAGCCAGGAAAATCACACACAGGTTTCTAGTGAGGAGGCAGACTGCTCAGTGGTGGTAGCTGCCACACTTAGTTGTTGGGGAAAGTTTCCTGTCCACCATCTCCCCATCTCTCCAGAGGTCAGCTGAGTTTCCTAATAATATGCCAGCTGCTTTCCCTAAGACTGGGTGATCAAACATAAAGAACAAGGAAGAAACCACAATGCTTTTTATGACTCAATATCAATTATCATAATCATATATAACCAGCAACATTTTCCTGCTTACAAGCAAATCATTGGATCTATCTACACTAAGGACAGGGAAGTAGATTATACTTTTTGAAGGGAAGGTTGTAAAAGGCATGAGTCCTGTTTTAAAACATCCACACTTGAGGAAATTCTTCTAAATTTTAGACTAAGAATAAAGTAAAGAAAATTCTTTTTATGGTCATACATTTAAGTCACTTAGCCCCAGTGCTATTTTCACTTCCCTTGCTCTTGATTTGCTGCCAAACTTCAAAAGAAGAATAAGCTATGAGGGAGTATCGCTGTTAAGTCCAATGATCCTTACTCTAAATACAAATTCTTTACACTGTTAACAGACTTCACTTCACCTGTATATTCATTTAACCAATCTACTCAATGGTAAAAAACAAATCAAATCATTTATGCAATCAATAATTAACTGACTAAGATTCTGGTAGACTCAAAGTTGTGGTAGAATCCTAAATCTAAAACAATCAATATGGAGTATCTACCACAAATAGCAACATAATGATTCTAACAAAGATGAAAAGTCATAATCTGAAACACTAGGGTAAGAAATATATGAGCACTAGAATCTTCACAATCACTTTTACAAATGTCAGGAGAAAGAAGTGAAATGAAAGAACATACTTTTCTCACTGGAATGCCAGAATATGAGCAAGCTGAAGTTATTTATTACTAAAGCAGAGATGGCAAAAACAATCTTTTAGGATTTGGAGTTTTGTTTTATTTAATGTGAAAAACTTCTGGGGAGCCAGCACTTCCTCTCAAATTACCACTACTGTGTTGGATAATTTACTGGAAGAAAAATCTAGCTTGTAAATGCTGCTTAGGAAATAAAGCAATGTTACATTGGTGGTGGCATTACTTTTTACGTGTGCTTGCCTGATAACATTATGCAACATATTGTTATTAGAGCTCCTCTTCCTGTATTATTACAGCAACTAATCCAAACAGAATTCAGCAAATCCCCTGCAGATTAAGGAAAATTGTTGGCCTATGGAATCTCAACAGCATGCTTCCAACATGCTGCCTTTCCCCGAACTTTCCCTGATAATTCTTTAGGAAATATTTTTTCTTTTAGCTGTGTAAAAGTTAAAAATATTAGAAAGTGAAAACAATTCTGATCAGCATAATCACCATTAATCATGGTTATCCCATGCAGAAGATCTCTGTGATTACCAACTATAAATTCCATCAAAGAAAGACTGTCCAGTTTGTAGAATATTCTCTCTCCAAGACCTTACTTTGAATTCTGGGCCGACTATAATGAATAATTGTGAGAGAAATTACTAAATGCTACACTTCAGAACTAAATTATTAATTTACCATGAAGAGACAGACCACGGGATTTTTACAATAGCTTCCCAATTATGTGTGGGATGAATCTCTACACACTATCTTGATGATGAAAATCTCAAATCAAGGTCTGAAGAGAGAACAACCACATTCTATGTATAATTTGTAGCTTCTTCGATTTTCAGAGCTGTTTTTATGATTATCTAATTAAAGACTTCAACGGTGGTTTTTATCTGAAAATGTAAACTTTCAAGTATACATTGAACTTAAAAATTTGTAAGGAGGGAAAAATGCCTACATATGCAGCTATTTGGTGAGTGCTGTTTGGAAATGGTGATGAACAATGTAGATACAAAGGCTGCCCTCTAAGAATTTACATTCCAGTAATAGATAGAGCTATTAAAACAATTTAGTACTCAGTTATCTATCCACTCATAATGTAACAGAAGAGATCAGAGGGAACAAAGTGGCTCTGAGACCACACAACAGACACCTTGAACTGGGGCAGGCTGTCGACAAAGGTCAGAGAAGCCTGCTTGAGGAAATAATAGTTGAGCTGAGCTCTGTAAGGTGAAAAGGAATTAATGGACCGGAAATGTAGTGTTGGGAAGGGAGGATGGGAAACAGTGGATGAAAAGGGAAAGTAGTCCAAAACAGAGAAAAAAGCAATAGAGTTAGAAATCTAGGCCCATTTTCCTCTCTTTTACTATGAAATAGTTTAGAGAAGAGCATCCTCCTGACCAAATTTGATTGTCCTGCCTCGTATGACGCCCAGACAAATGCTGCGACTAGACAGGAAATGTCCACGGTGCATCCTGAGATGAGTTTGAACTTTTAAGTAGCACCAAAATGGCTCTGTTATTGTTTTCCAGGTCCTTTAAAAATCCTTACTTCATTTAAGAAAAACAAGATAAAATAGGATCTTATTGGATTATGAAAGTTATTCTGGAAGGATTCTAAGTATTTGGTAGACTTCATTATACCAATTAGACAACTTTATAAAAACTCATATAGAGAAATAATCTAATAAGTATATGCTGACAAGAAAGAACTTAAAATATTATGATTTATATCTAGCTACTTAAATAAGATTTGTCATTACACTCTGCTACATGTGCATCAGCGGCAGCATAATTAGCTTCATGGTAGCTTTCAAGTCTGAAGTGTTTACTGCATTCCAGTGTTACAGGTACTGTGCTGAATTATTTGTATAACATTTTATTTAATCACCAAATGAACATATTTGATTATGTGAATTTTTAATTTGCTATACAAATTATACAAGGAAACCATTGCTATATTAACTTTTTCTAGTTCTCATAACTAATTAAATGCCCAAATAGGGATTCAAATCCACATGTCTGAAATCTCAACTATTAGATCATGCTACCTTTTCAAGTGTAAGTAGAGTATTTTTCTTCATTGCTCTTGTAACTTTGGAAGAAAGATAACAACAGGAGATATATGTAAACTGTGTACACAGATAACATGTATCTCAAGCCTGAAGGTATGATTCATCTCTTCTATTTGAGCAAATAAAAGAATTACAATCTGAAGTTCAAAGACTGCAAGAATAAAATGTGGAAATAAAAGCCTTTTGTGGGTGTGGTTATTCAGAGTGATAAGACAGGTTCAATTGGAAAAAGGGGGAACTGAAGACCAGAGTGGTAATCAGTCAGAACCTGAGGCTTTTACTCAGAAAAGGACCCCCAACAGATTTCCAAGGACCACATGTAAGGAAGACTGAAGGCTTGCCTAAATTGGCCTCTTTTAGATAGTTTTGACTCTCAGATCACTGGAAAAGGGGTCATCTTCTTGTCAGATGTACTAAGTCATGGCTAGTGCAGCAATGATAACTATAGAATAAATAGGGGAGACATGTTCTACTTATTTAGTTTAAGTCATGGAAACATAATTCTGCCACATCCTCACCATGCTTGGAAAAGGAAAAATAAGCTCATTTTGAGTCTGTAGAAACCATGTATTTTGTTTTTTGTTTGTTTGTTTGTACCAGGGATTGAACTCATGACATTGCACTTGCCAGGCAGGTGCTTGTGCCTGCCTGACTTATCCTGCCCCTTGAAAGTTTTAAGAAAGAAAATAGTAAGATTTTTTCTCATAACTGATTTTATCTACAGATACATTTTTTTAAATCCTCAGTAATCAAAATCTCATTTTCCCTTGCTATCTTAAGAGATCATTATTGATAGAAACCCTCTACACCAGAGCCCAAATGGGAACCCTTTATACCAGAGTCCAAATGGGAAAACACAAAGTAGTTACCCACAGTGGAGTATACTTTTTATAGCAGGTTATTTATATAGGTAATGAAAGACTGAGGCTACCCAGAAAGGTTAGCAGAAGAATAAAGTTGTCAACACCCTCAAAATGGGAGTTCAAAGTGATAAGATGGTATCTGAGTCTAGAATCAGAATCACTTAGTAGAACCAACATTGGGTGTGTTTGTAGAGATGCACAGCAAATGCAAAACAGCAGAAAAAAGTATTCTTGCTTTTTCTTTGTTCACTATAAAACACTGGACCTGTTATTTGTGCTGGGAAGTTACACTCAGAAATCAAGTGGCATGGGAACTTGGAATTGCAATTCTTCAAAGATAGTTTTCTTGTAATACTGAAGAGATGAGAGGAAGAAGATATAATAGGAGAGATGCCCCAAAATATAGGAGACAATTTAACATAATACTTTATTTAATACATAGATCATACAAATCAAAAAAGTTAGCAAAGAAACATCAGAGTTAAACTGCACTACATACCAAATGGACTTAACAAATATTTACAGAATACACTGTGAATAACTGAAGAACACACTTTTTTTTCAATATTTTATGGAATTTCTCCAAATTGTATTTTAGGTCATCAAGTAAGTTTTATTTACAAAAATTCTAACTAATTTCTTGTATCTTATCAGATCATAATCATCATCAAGACAAACTATAGAAATACATGAGGAATAAGTAATTTAAAAAAACACTTTTGAACAATTAGTAGTCCATTAAAGAAATTAGCAGGAGAGTTATAAATTCCCAGAATTAAATGAAAATTTGAGCACAACAAAGCACAATATACCAGAATCTATGGAAATGGTTAAGGCAGTCCTAAGGAGAACATCTTTGGCTACAGCATCATACATTTGAAAAATCAAAGAGATCTCAAATAAATAACATAATGGTGCATATGAGAGAATTTAGAATAACTCAAAAACCAAAGACAGTAGAAGGAAAGAATATTGAAGATCAGAGTTGAAATTAATGAGAAAGAGTAAAAGAACAATGTAAAAGATCAATGAAACAAAAAGTTTGTTCTTTGAAAGAAGAAAACAAAATTGATAAACTCTTAGCCAATCTACCCAAAAAGATGTACAAAATGCAAATTAATAAAATTAGAGATGAAAAGGAATATTACAATAGATACATTGAACTAGCGGCATCAGACACTGTTGTGAAAACACACATTTGAATAAATTGAAAAATACAGAGAAATAGTAATTTCCAGACACATATAGCCTACCAAAATTGAACCAAAAAGATAATTAAACCAATAACAAATGATGATGACATGGAAACAGTCATAAAAGTGAAATGTCAGGACTGTGTAGATTCATTACTGAATTTTACCAGACATTTAATAAAGAACAGTTAACACCCATGCTCCTCAAATTATTCCATGAAATAGAAAGTGAAGAAAACTTTCTAATTTATTCTACAAAACCAGTATATCTCTGATAGAAAAACCAAGTAAAGTCACAACAAAGAAAATAAACCACGGATGAATACACTTTATGAAATAAGGACAAAATCTGCAAACCAAATTCACTATAATATTGAAAAACTTATAGAAAATGATAAAGTTTTTTATTTCAGATATGCAAGAATGGCAAATATAATACAATAAATGGCATATAGCACATAAATAAAATTCAGCATAAAAATTACTTGGCCATCCCGATAGACACAGATCTCAATAGACACAGAAAAAGTCTTTTGATTAAGTTCAACCTCACATCATAATAATAGCCCTGAGGAAACTAGTAAGGGAATTGTTCCTCAAAATAATGCAAGTAAACCCGTAAACAACATCATTCCAAATGGGGAGAACCTGGAAACAGTTCCTCTAATGTCAGAAATGAAACAAGTGTGTCCTCTCCAATTATTCTTATTCAAAAATTTTAGCCTGTACAATCAGTCAAGAGAAAAAAAAAGGACATAAATAGTAAAGAAAGGAGTCAAATTATACCTGTTTGCATATGATTTTATTTTTATGAGGCCTAACACTACCATAAGACTTTTAGATATAGTAAACAAATTCAGCAAAGAAAGTAGCAGGATACAAAATCAACATACAAAAGTCAGTACTTCCATATACCACAAAAACCATACTGAGAAAAAAATCAGGAAAACAATTCTACTCACAGTATTAAATAAATAAATGAATAAATGCCTAAGAATAAATTTAATTAAAAAGTAAAAGATCTCTACAAGGAAAATTATTAAACACATCAAAAAAGAATAAGTCACTAAAAGATAGAAAGATTCTCACATTCATGTGTTGACACAACATTGTTAAAATGGATATATTATCAAAAGCAACCTAATATCCAATCCAATTCTCATCAAAATACTGATAAAATTTTGTCACAGAATTAGAAAAAAAATATTTAAAATTCAGATGGAAAAGATTCTAATTAACTAAAGAATCCTAAGGAAAAAAACAATGCTAACAGCATCATAATACTCAACTTTGAAATATATTCCTGAGCTATAGTGCCAAAAACAACATGCATGGTATTTTAATCCAAACAGATATATAAGTCAACAGAATAGAATAAATCCACAGTTACAGTCATCTGATTCTCAACAAAGGTGCCAAAAACATGTGTTGGTGACAAGACAACCTCTTTAAGAAGTAGTTCTAACAAATCTGTATATTCACATGTAGAAGATTGTAACCAGATCCTTACCTCTTCCCCAGTACAATGTCAACTCAAAATATACCAAATACAAAACCTGAAAACTTTTAAGTTGCTGAAAGAAAATATGGTGATAACTTTAAGTCGTAGGCAAAGGCAAAGACTTTCTGAAGGGCTCTAGTGGCTTAGAAAATAACAAAAAATGATAACTGAGATTACAGCAAATTATAAAACCTATATAGAAAGGGAAACAGCACAATAAAATGGCAGCCTATGGAATGAGAAAAGATTTCGGCCAGCTCAGCTTTCAGTTCATCTGAGAGAAGATTTATATAAAGAATATATAAAGTGCACCAAAAACTTAACCCCAAGAACAGGTAATCAAATCAATATATGGGCAAGTAAACTGAAAACTTCCAAATATTCACAGCCATCAGGTTAAACGCAATCAAACTACACAGATACTGTTACCCCAGCCAAAACAGGCATCATCTGGAATATAAAAAATAAAAAAGCTTGCAAGGAAAGTGGAGAAGATAACACTTTTACACTGTGGGTGGGAATGTAAATTAGTACAGCCACTGTAGAAATCAGTAAACTCATAAAACTTAAATCATCCTATAACTGAATAATAAGAAAAATGGGACACATCCTCCAATGGACTGATATTGAGTCACAAAGAATGAAATGATTTCATCTGCAGGAAAATGGATGAAATTAGAGACCATCAGGTTAAGCAAAATAAGCTAGATTCAGATGAATAAGCACTTTGTATTTTCTGTCATCTGTGGAATTCAGAGTAGGGGACAACATGAAAGCAGTAGGGAGACCATTAAGATTACCAGGAGAAGAGGCAAAGGAGGTAAATGGGGCACAGGAAGATGAATATAATAAAAATATATTATATATGTATATGAAAATACCACAGTGAAATCTAATATTTTTCATAACTAATGTATAATAATAAACAGAAGAAAATTATATATGAAGCATTACATAGTTAAATATGTGCCACCATAATTTTCAGTGGCTGCATAGTTTGTCACGGTGTGAATATGCTGCCATTTAATGAAATCACTGTTATAGTTTATTCCAGATTTTTGTTATTTTTGTAACAATAAGATAAGCATCTATAATCTCACAGATTTCTCTTAACAGGAAATCTTATGATTTCTTGTTAAATGTTTGCTTAAAATTAATTCCTAGAGTTGTAATTACTAAGTCAAAGAAGATTTAATAATCTGTGAAGTTTATAGTTTTCAAACAACTTAAAAGTTATCAGTGGTTTATTTCTTGTTTACACAGACTGATGATTGCCTCTGCCTGTATCTTACAGAGAGAAGAGATTAACGACTGTAAAATGGTTCTAGTCAGAGGTATCTCCTATCAATTTATTTTACATTTTATTGTCCAGATTGAGTTTGGTGGTTAGTTTTCCATTCAGAAGGCCAGAGGAACCCTTCAGTATGGAAAGGTCCTACACAGAATTTTTCCAGGAGTGTGCATCAAATACTCCCAAGAAAAAAACTAGGGTTCATATTTTTGTTGCTGTTGTTTCAAAATACACCATTGCTGTTATTGGGGGAGGGGGAAGGAGGAGCATGGTTTCATATTGGTCTCTACAGGAAACAAGAGATTCCAGAATAGATAGGAAAACCTCATATCCAAATCAACACCCAAGAGATAATTTGAAGCTACATTCTAGATAGCTAATATGAACGAAAGACCTTGCAGATCCAAGTAACTCCAAATAATAACATGCATTTCCACTTGGCAAACAAACTCAGCTAAAACTTGATCATTACATGTTTTCAGTCCTAACTACTGAATAACCACAGCCAATTTCCACCCCGAAGGGATTCATCTCCAAGTTTTTTCAGGGAAATTTTACTGTATATCATTGAATTTAACAGTGAAACAAGAGGCTTTTTGTCAAAATTAAGAAGCAAAGTTAGCAACTTATTGATACATTTGGATTTATCTTCAAGACATTTTTATCTTTCTGGCAATATTGGCAATAACATCAGAGTAAATGAGGTAAAGTAATTAAGATTATTGACAAGTGACAGCTTCACCGAGATGAATGTAGAGATTATGAGGCCACAAGTCTAACCACTTGGAGAAAAGAAAATTCTTACTCACATTTTAAAGGCAAACACATAGAAAATAAGACTCAATGTAAGGAAGCCATGGGGATATATTGAAGCATATTAACAATTTGATCACTAATCTTGGGTTTTTGCAGTTGTAACTGACAATAGAAGGCTGCATAAGTCTCGACCAATAAGAAACTGTAAAGTCTTTATGTAGATACAGATAAATAGAAAGGGTTTTAGGTATCTGTGAAGTTTTATTTCAAAAAGTTGTTATTCCAGAACAGGTGTGTAGGTACCTAATTTCTTGTACCTTCTACTTTTGAGTGATGACTAGTAGAGGTCAAATGCAGAAGTCAAACATACTAGGCCATATTCCAGTCTGAGTACCACTCTGCTTAGCTATTGGAAATGGAGAAAGCCAAAAGTTGTGATTCCGAGTAGCTTGTGTGTGTGTTCATGTGTGTAAAATAGAGAAATGAGAAATAAAAAAGATAAGAGTAAAAAATAAAGTTAAGGAACAGGAGGAATTTTTTTAATTCTTGAATGAACGATGGGATTGAAGGGAACTAGAATTTTAACCACTGTATGATCAAAAATAGAGTAAAAGCTTAATATTCTTTAAAAAATTACAAAAAACATTGCCTAAATCCCCATAGAAATAGTCTCCCTCCCTTTGAACTCACTCCATCCACCTTGCTACTGTCTGAGGCAGCTTTGGAAATTCTCTTTCTTGTCTTTAGTTGTGTGGTTGCAACTGCTTCAGGATCCTGAAAAGACTGAAAATGCTTATTATCTTTCATGGTAATTTTGACTTTGGGGAAAAGCTGTAAGTTTCACAGTGCCAGAATAAAGTTTATAGGGATGCACTGTAGTGTGTTTGGAGCCTCTCTTTCTGTTGAATGGTACTCGGTAGAGGCATTCACTATATTTTTGAACAAAATGCGCTCAGTTCCAGAAATGCCTTAGAAGGTGACAAGAACGATGGGATGTGTGTTCAACCTGAAGGGTGTATTTTGAAAAGGATTAGTGGTTTTGTGTATTTACTGCAATAAAATTCTAAAAGTTTAAGTATTCACTTGATATTCCATTATTCCTGGTAATTCTTCAGGAGATTAGTGAGGTGATTTCCTTCAGACATGGAGAATAAGCTCTCGTAAAGTTGTAGATATAGAACTTCTTTATTCTTATATGAAGAAGACATTGTACTAGAAAAATATTCAGCAAGAATTTAGAGGCATAATTTTACAGTGAGAATTTGGTAGAAATGTTCCCAGTATTTTTGTTGTATGTATAAATAGCACCAGATCATAGTTTCATTTCTGTGTCTAAATCCAAAGAAAGATGAGGGAAAGTAAAATTTTAACAGTCAACCAGCCTTCCCTTTAGACCACATCTAATAGGCTTGTGAACAATCGTTGGAAGAGGCAGAGACTGGAAATTGCAAATATTATTTGGGGAAGGTAGTAATAATGCAGTTACTTGCTAATCTCTGTTACAATTAAAATATTTAGAGAGAAAAAAACCAACCCTCTGTGTTCCATGATAATTAACAAATGACACAGTTGTTGGTTCTTTGATATTTAATTGGAAGTCTTAAAATAATGCCATTCTAGATATGAAAACTTTTGGGAGAACAAAATGGAAAAGCACACAATGAGTAAAGAATGGTCTCATGGAGAGAGGACAACATTGTTCAACCAATGATTCTAATGTCAAACTGGCATTAGAAGTTGGAATCTATAGGAACCATGTAATTCACCACCAAATGTAACCCTCTGAAAGGAGACAGGTGGCCCAATATAGTGTAAAACCACAGAGAATCATTTTAAAAACCACTGCTAACACTTAAAGCAATAAGCCATTCTCTTGGTTGTTGTGGCAGTTTACTTCTTTGCACCATTACTAACCTCTTGATAAAGAGTATCCATTTAGAAATATGTTGGTTAACTCTTTTATACAAGATCCACCATCTTTTCTCTTGTCATTGGATGTTTGCTAAAACTGAGGGTCATTCAGCATGAATTTACTGAATATTACAGAATATATATTCCTCTGTTGGATCCTTTGATGGATACTGACATCTAAGGAATATTTTTGCTCATAATGAACATATCTAGCCATTAGCATACGTACTGATCAATAACATGAGCTCAGAAATCCACCCGTGGCTGTAATTTAAGTCATGGTTCTGCTTTCTACTACTTGTTAAGCTAGTGTCCTAATTTTCTTCTCTCTGAAATTGGAAATTAAACATATCCACCTAACATAGTCATTGTATAGATTAAAAGGGAATTCATTGCTTAGCGTTAGAACTATGATAATACCTTGAAACTGAATTTAATGATGACATGATAATGTTCTTTTCTGGATTTTTGGATGCTCAAAGAGAGAGACCCTACCTTATTTAATTTTGTGTTCTAGGACAAAGACTGTTATCTAACATGTCATCAGTCCACCATATATTTTTTTAAAGAAATGGATAATTTATGTATGAATATATACTGTATAGATGACAAAAAGAAATGAGTTTAGCTAAAATATGAAAATCACAGTTCTCTTTCCATATTATTTACTTTAATCAATCCAATTTCTAATTTTTATGAAATATGCTTAATTTTAGCTACACAGAAACTTCAAGAGAAATACAAGTCATCCATACCTAACAGTAGGGGATTGATTCCAAGACACTAACCTCATTTACCACATGAATACCCAGATGCATAGATTCTCAAGTTCCTTAAAATGACCCTCCTTATCCACAGATTCCACATCTTCAGATTCAAACAACCGTGAATGGAAAACTACCCACTCTCAATCTGTGGTTGGTTAAATGCTTGGGTGTAAAACCTGTGGATATGAATAGTGAACTCACAGCCATTCCAATTCTAGATAGGACATCTGATTCCAAGAATACAAACATACATATACCGACATAGCTACACACAGTAGAGGTTACAAATTAGCCTCTAAAAGTATTCTGTCTTCCTGTAATCCTAATAAGATATTAATATTATATAGCAAAAGAGTGAGTTAATATTACTTTATATAAATGTGATTTTATCAGGCACACTGAGATTTGGAGCTTATCTTGCACTGTTGTTGATGCTAAATGCTACTCCAATATACTTACAAGCAGAGTACTGAAGATTAAACATGCAAAGAGGAGAAGATAATGTGAAGATAACACAGGAATTAGAGAAATGGACCCACAAGGAGAGAAATGATAGGCATTTTCCAGAAGCTAGCAGAGGAAGGAATGGATTCTTACCTGTTGACTATACAGATTATCGCCTTGCCAATATCTTAATATTAGACTGTCTTTTAGGAGTATGTGTGAATAAATTTCTGTTCTTCTTAGCCAAAAAACTAATGATAAATTGTTGAGCAACACTAAAATATTAACATACACATATGCACTGATTCATAAAGTCTACAGTATATGACAGACATACAAAATTTGTCAATGAAGAAATACAAAGAGTTTCGTAAAAATTGAGAAAGTAAGAGGGTTTTACATGGGCATAGATGAAAAATCTGGAACCGATTTTCTTAACATAGTGGTTCTTTTCACTTAAGTCAGTAGTAGAAATTTTTTAAATTACAGGCTTATTCTTGGAGTCACTGCAGCAGGAGGTACAGAGGAGGGAGGCAGGAAAGAAGAACAGAAGCTACTCCTTTGACTGTTGAACATAACTTTGTGGTTGCCCTTCAGAATTAAAACAAAAAAGACATACTGTATCATGACATTTCCATGGCATGACATCTACCTGTGTCTGTCAACCAAACTCGAGTACAGAATATTCCATTAGTTAACTCAGACAAAGCTGCCTTATGATTTTTCACACTGGTTTTATAAAGTACTATATGACTTCCTGACCATATAATATGAAGTGAATTTTGGTTAACTGAGAAAAAATAGAAGCAAATTTAATTTATTACAAAAGCCTCCTAATTCTAATTAGGCCCAATAAATTTCCATTTTTGTTTTATTCATTTTTACAAATTTAGGAGAACAAATTTGTTCTGTCCTTTCCATGTTCTATTTTAAATAAACTGGCTACTGAGAGTCTTTTGTGTGGGAATTTAAACAAACTGATAACACAATATAATCCCACTCTCCATCCCTGACAATGAATTTCACAATGTGATAACTATCTTGAGAAAAATGTCATTTACTTAGAATATACCTGTGAACAGTAGTATGACATAGGTGATATAAGTTTGGGCTTTAAAGTTAGACAAAACTGACTATCCACGTTACAGCCTACACATATTACAGGCAGGTAAGTTTCAAAAAGTAACTGATGCGTCTGCATCTTACCTTCTTCTACATAAAATAGCTTATGAAATCTCTTTTTATTAAGTATCGATGGAGATAAAGAACTCTGTTTTATAGTAAACACTCAAAGTTCATGGTCTTGCTGTAACACAAGTCATAGCTTCCTCAAGAGACAAACGTGAGAAGATTATCAGACATGAAATTCCATAACTTATAAAAACTAATTGACCACACTATTGGAAGTGCTTAGATCACAGTGTCAAACAAAATGCACATTCAGTTAGGAATCATACTCCACTGGGCAAAAAACTTATCCGTCTTTCTTCCTTCTTGCAGACTATCTCTGTCTTCTTGCAAGGCTATCTCTAAGTGAGTGCGTTATAGCCTGCAGCAAAAAGAATCATAGAGCTATAAAGTTATTAGTGACCAAAAGTTTAAAAACAAAGCCATAAAAGCATTCTAATACTGCTGATTATAAGAGTGTGAAACTAGATACACTGATCAATTGCTCTTCCCACTTTGCTTCTTTTTCAATTTTTATTTTGACACAATCCCATTTTTGTGTTTTTATTTTGTTGTCTATACTTTCAGGTCCTTATCTAACAAATACTGCAAAAACTTATGCCATGAAGCTTTTAAAAACCTGAAATCATAACTGCAAAGTCACATTTATTTTTCATGCTCAGCATCCCCTTCCAAAAGAAATGTGACTTGTTGAAAGGCTTATTGTAGGTTCAATATTTGATGACTAGTTATTACTTGACCAAATATTAGACACAGTTAAAGAGACCTGATTTCTACAAATGGAAATTAGATTTAGAAGTCCAACAAAGGTTAGCTTTTTACTAGTCACAAATGGTGATAATGCATCACCCTTTGGAAGTCACGCTACAGAAAAGAAGTTCTTTGTTTTTATATGTATTTACTTAATGTACTTTTTATTTGAATAATATTTTTATATGATTAAGAAGTTTTCCTTTACAAATGACCCATATCTGGTTGTTTTGGGTAGACCTTGTCTTTCTCTGTCATGAATATAATCATTTTCTCTCTCAGTCTTACAGCTAAGGTTCATTTTAATTTTGTAGATGACTTCAAAGTGACTTTGTGATATTTCTCTGTCATTGTCAATGTTGTCAATAGATCACTATTATCCTTTAATCTTTTTAATATAAAGAAGGCAATAACTGGACTTGCCTAATAGTAAAACTTTACTAAGAAATTTGCACATAAAATTTAGATAAAGAGGCTCCTTTTTTCCCTGAGGATAACTCTGTAGAAAGTGCTTTTCCATGTAACAAAATTTCAGAATGTCCAACATCCAAATTATGCAAAACACATGTTTCTGATAGAATACTTGCTACCCACTAAATAAATGTGTTCCAGAGTATTTTTACATGCAATTTACTTTTTTTTTTAAATCTAAAGTAGCAGAGTTCCATCTCTCTGTCTGTCTGTCTTCTCTCTCTCTGTCACACAGACATAGACACAGACACAGACATTTACAAATAGTAGCAGAAGAATCTCTGGTCAATACATTAACTAGACTTGCTCTATCTCATAATATTTTTTGAAATTAGATAAATCAGTCTGACATTCTATTCTTAAATTCTGTTATAATCTCCCCTAAAATGTCTCAGTGTGAACATATGTGCTTAAAGCAAAGGGTAGGGGCAATGGTCCAGTTCCTTACTTGTTTCTCATTTTTTCTAGTTCTCCAATTGCTGTATTCCACATGTGTCTTCTTGGGTTTTCCTTATCCACTTGTCAAATACAATCACACAAGTTCAGAGAACTTATAGCTGTGGGTAGCAGAAACCTCACCCTCTAGGAGGTAGCAAATAGCCAGCCAGGTCACAGATAGTCATTTTTTAATGTATGTTGAATCCATTAGAATATCTAGTTCAGCCTCTAAGAATCATGTTTTCAGTACTCAGCATAATCTTCTGATTTAGATTGCTTATGATTTTTTGATGGCTCAAAAATAAGTAATGGTTACAGTGAATCCAGAATTGATTGCAGGATGAACTACACTCAGATAGATACAATGTAAGCAAGAGGGTAATTAGCTTCAAAAAGATTTACTAAAAAGAACAATATATTCAGATTACCTAAAATATGCCAGGACTATGGATGTTGGGAATAATAAAACATTGTTTTATTAATCTTCATATGAAAAATGTATTTATTTTACAATTAAAAAAAAAAACTTTAGCGCTCGGAGAAGACATATGGTCTCTTTGAGGCTATGAAATTAACAGGCAGAGTCAGGGTTTGACTTTAGTTCTGAATGGACCAAACGTGCAATCTCTGAGGGCTGATGATGGATTGGACACAGGTAGGAGTGATGATAGCCAGAAAGATGGTGGCCACAGAGACACCAGAAATTAAATATGTCTTGGGAAATATGTCAAGTGCTGTAGAAAAGAATCATTCAAGAGATAAAATCATGAGCATATGCTTTGGGGAAAGCACAAGTTCGTTTCACTTGTGTAGCTCAAACAAAAGCGATGACCTCAGAAAGTTAAGGTCTGACTAAATTATACTTTCATTATCAGCCAAAGAACTCGGTGTATTTTTTTAAGTCCAGATCCACAATGGGAAAATTACATCCTCATAATGGTATTTTGAAAAGTAACTCTGGCAGCACTGTGATAGGAGATATTTGCAAAGAGGATTGTTGAGAGGAGGCAGGGAGATGAGACCTTGCTCAGTGTTTCTGACATGAGAAAGTGAGTCTAAGCTGTGATGACAGTGATGACAACGGCTTAAAATGACCACAGATATGTGAAAAAGGCACCGTGTGCAGAGATCCACAGCTGCCTGTGGCAATCCACTGAACAAAGAAGTAAACATGGCAAATGCTCTTCAATAGGTTAATCATGCATTGGTAGCAACAAGGGCAATTCGGTTATCTGATCGAAGCAAGCAGGAAAGGAATCAGTACGGAGTAGGAATGTGGCTGGTTTTGCAATATCATCTTGTCATTGGAACATTCGCCTGCAAAACATATTAAAGGTAGGTACGAAAGAATGATCAGGAGTAGCTAACCTTACCCTTTACATCTTAAAAGCCAAAGCTACTCTGTGGTCAAAGATATCTAGAAAGACATTCTTTCAAGTATATAAACAATTTATGCCTTTTTCTTCAAGTTAGAAAAAAGACCGAAGACGCCTGAGCAACTCCTATCAGACTTTCTGATCCCACTAAAGGTTGAGGTTTCTTGTTATTTTTCTTGCAGAACTCAATTTGATAAGAAGATATTTCTCAGATAAATTCCGAGAATTCAACAATGAAAGATGGAAAAACAGTTAAGGATGGAAAAGTCCAAGACCCCTGAAAATTCAATGGAAGCAGAGATGAATTTACCTAAAATGTAATCCGAAAATCAACAAAGAGAAGTTAGAAAAATACCCAGAAGTCCTCAGAGACTGTATGACACAATTCTGCTCTCAGACTTAGTACAAGAACCACAATCAAAAAACCAACAAATGAATATATTATCTGTAAACATTTCTGTTTCGAGAATCAGAGACACATTACTGTCAATGGTATTCCGTAAAAAGGATCAAGGACAGGTTATAGAAACAAAAAGACCCATAAAATGACACAAAGTTTAAGGGGCAAAATAGCATGACTGGATCATCACCCACACTTTGTGCATAGGAAGAAATTATTGGAGAGCTCAGATGAAGTTTTAAAAATTACATTGGAGGAAGCACACATATAAAAAACAAACATCCACGAGTTTTAATATTGAATTAAATTAGGTGGACAAATTTGTTTGGAGTATGTCATATGTTCTTTTTTGATTAGTTGAATTTATACATAGTAACTTTAATGTACACAAGTTCAAGTCAAGGTTTTTAAATGTGGTACAGCTGAGGAGCCTTGAAAATTGTTCCCCATGTTATTCTCCTATCTGCCTACCACTGACTTGGAGATTTCATTATTTATCTTAACAGAATTCCTGAAAGATTTCTTTTCAAACTGAAAACTTTGAAGGTGTCTTACGTAATACCTATCAACCATTCACTCTACAGAGAACAAAGGGGTTTTCCAAGGTACAGCAACACCAAAGACATGAGGTTTGGTAGATGTCTAATACCCTGGGAACAGTATACATAGATAAAGAAAAGGTGAATGAAACCAGAAGGGAAGCCCAGAAAACTCTAGCCAGGACACATGACTTTATTGTTATTGCATAAAAGTCAGTTTCCACTTGTAATTTTCATTTAGAGCAACCCTCTCTTGCCTATTCCTCTGTTTTTCTACTACAAATTTTTTTTAACTGGAACTCTATTTTCTTGGCAAGAAAGGGATGCTAAAGCATCATTTTCTTTTCTTTTTATTTTTTCTTTTATTGTTTTTCTTTTCTTTTTGTACCTGGGATCAAACTCATGACCTTGCACTTACCAGGAAATTGCTTGAGCCTCTGAGCTAATTCTGCAGCCCTAAAGTATAATTTTCTTATAGTTTTTCATGTCTTGTGATGACTTCTCAAATCATTTGTGTCTGCTTTTGCATTTGTTTGTTTGTTTTTACCATGTATAACTTCTGGATAAAGTGCACCCTAAGGATGTTACAGAATGTTGGAATTTTTTAGTCGTGGGTGGCCTTATTTTCATCAGAATACAAGGGTAAAGCCACACTGGTTTTTAGAATTGGTAATCAGTCTGGTGAAATCTCTTAATTGATCTCAGTAAGCTCCAAGCAGCAGTTCTCAGTTCTGTACCAACTGTCTAAGGCCTCAATACTTTCCATAAATATAATGCGTTGTCAAATGTGGAATCAAGGGGAAATTACAGATGAGCAACAGGCCTTTGCTGTCTCAAATAAAATTTCTTGTTATGTCACTTACTACCATCTTCTCTTTTGCATAAAAAGAAAGAGGGAAAAATAAACTAATATCTGTACAAAACTTGTGTGAAAGTCATTCTCCTCTTTGCCATCCTCCTGAATTAATTGCATTTAAAAATAAAATTGCTTTGATCTGTTTTCCTCTTCCATAAATTATTAAGGAACCTTAATTGTTACCACAGCCCTAGAATTTGGAGTATAAAATATCATTCTAGTATTCTTTTGGGTTCAGTTGTATAATTTTATAAAACACTCAACAAGCACATCTGCAGAGTGAAAGCTGAACCAATAAACAGGTCTAAAAGCATTATTTCAACTCCCTTTCCTGCAAGGTTCTGACTTTCTTTTGAAGATCAGCTTTGCTGAAAGACAGTAGCATGAAATAGGGTATATAGTTGAGAGAGAATGATCCATCACCATAATCAATTTTAATTAACTTTAATTTTCTTCTTTCATTTCCAAGAACTGGAAGAGAAATTTTAAATGCAATAAAATATATAAGTACATGAAAGTTCATGAATTGGAAGTTTGGTGAAGAATGTCCTTGCTATGCAATTTCTGGGTTTAATTAAATTAACATGAGATTAAAGTAGAAATATCCCCAAAACCTCAAAAAGGGTGGTATCCCAGCCTTTCTACCCTGCCTGCAATCTTTTCTATCAGATTCTTGTATTTTTAGATACTGCATTGAGAGCTCTTCATAAATCATGTGATTTTTAATACTTTGACCTCCAAAGTAATAATTTATACTTTACAAACATACACAGTTTCTGGCATTTCTGAAAAATTCATATTGAAGTTGCCTATAAAAAATAATTGGTTGAGGACTAGGGACATAGCTCAGCAGCATAGCACCTGCCTGGCAAGTATAAGGTCCTAAGTTTGAATCCTGATAGCAATAAATAAATAAATAAATAAATAAACAATTGGCAGATAACAATGGGTTTCAATTGTTTACTTCAGAACTTCTGTGTGAACAAGAGGCATTTCCATTTATATTGACCTGGGGTATGCTGAATCTGGATCCAATCTGCTCTGACCTACTTGTATGAGATTTGCATGTATATATCTCTTCTAAACTTCTAGTTTGCTGATATCACATCTGTGTCTTTAAATATTCCATTTTGCAAATATTCACCATGGAAATCAACAAATACTTCACATTAAGTCATTTTGTTTTTGTAGAACTTGATTACTAGTTCATTGAAGATTCCAACTTGCATAATAGAAAAGAAAATGCAGATATCCTTTTTAACAGTCACACCATGCTCCCACTAAAAGATAACTGGCCAACATCATTTTCCCTATTTCTGAAGATGTGTTAGTGTCTCTTACCTTGTAAAGTTGCAAATTCAGCAACGCCATTACCCAGAAGTTGTGAATCAGAATGGCTAGGTAGAGGCCCAACATTACAGTAAGCATACCAGTGGGTAAGAACTGTGGTCCACACTTACAGGGAGTTCCTGTAGTGTAGTTCAGTGGGCGTGCTGTGTGTGGTATGTTTGTGTGTGTGTGTACCTGTGCATATTTTGAGTGCACAGCAAAGGTCGAGGTGTATTGATTAGGATTTGATTCTAAAATAGGAGAGATACAATCATATACAAGGTTTACTTGTGGTCTGTTTTTAATATTGAAAAGATCTAAATGAATGGGAAAGAAATAGCAATAAAGCAAAGAGAGATTCCTTAAGACAGTAGGAGATAGGTCCCAAAATACAGACAATGAAATTAACTTTGCACAAAAATAAAGGCATATTTCCACTTTCAAATAAGACATTAAACCTTAGCTTTTAAGAAACTTATTCCTTCTCCATCAAGACTCACAATTTTTAAGCTTAAAAAAGAATTTGCAATATGTATTATGACCTGTGAATATCTAGCTTGTCAAATGTTCAGATCTCTTTAAAAGATTTGCAGTGGAGTTAATGCTTTCGGTCACAGGCAAAACTAAGAAAATTAATATCATATGCCATCTCTTCATCATTTGATTGGAGTATAATTTTAAATGGCCAAGTATGGACCTTGGATAGAGACCATCATTTATGGACTACTCATTATGAGCTGGGTCATATTTTACACATTGTTTTGTATTTTTAAAGAATAATAGTTGTATAAGGCAGTGACTATTACCTATATTTTTTCCATTTATTTTTTTGTTTTGTTTTGTTTTTTGAGACAAGATCCTACTTTTTTAGTGCAGAGTGGCCTTAAATTCACTATGTACCCCAGGCTGGCTTAAACACATTGCAATCCTCTTGCCTAATCTTCCAGAGTTCTAGGATTATATATGTGCTGCACCATGCCTGGATATCTGTATTTTCTAGACTGACTGAAGTTTAGAACTATTTAAGTTTATTGCTCAAAATACCTGAATTAACCCATTGTCTATGACTGTCTCACAACTATTCCTCAGCATAATGAATGCTCAAGTTTACATATTTTACATTTTTATTCACATTGCTGGCAGAATTGTCTATACTAAGGAAGTATCTCAAAATAAATTTTTAAGTTTACAGAATAGAGTCAATATAAAAAAAGGTCAGGGAAGATATATACATGATCATTTATCATAGAAATAGTTATAGGAAGCCAGAAATCTCTTATGATATCACAAACAACTTTAAATTATATAAATGAAGATGATTTTATATTCATATTACTTAGAAAAAAAATCAAAATTAATATCTTTCCAGAATTTTTAAAACTATTTGGTTTAGGGTAAGGATTTATCAATCCAAAATCATCAGAGATTTCAGCAGGCTTGATGTTAAACTGAGGCCATTGATATGTGCACAGATCAGAAATGTCAAAGACTCCTTATAGAAATACTTCCAGATATCACAGTTTTAGTTTCTTATTGGTTTTCAAAATTTGTGCCTATTGGGTTTTCTTAAAATTATGAGGTTAGACCATTATGGATGTCAAAGCAAGGTCACTACATGAGCCACTTCAGTGTGACACCAACACTTATATAGGAGTGTTCTGCTTTTTCCATATCTGCATATGGTTTACACTTGAGAGATATCAGGCAGAATAGACCATGTATCATCTCTGGTCAAAGCTCTGCCAACAGTCTAGGAAACAATTTTTCCTCTCCTTTTTCGGGAACTGATTTTTCACCCTGCAATCATAAGTAGTACTAAAGGAGTATGTCCTGGCCTTCCGAATGTGA
Organism: Dolichotis patagonum; assembly: GCA_004027295.1. Lineage (NCBI taxonomy): Eukaryota > Metazoa > Chordata > Mammalia > Rodentia > Caviidae > Dolichotis > Dolichotis patagonum. The sequence continues at coordinate 91,016 of PVJX010003757.1, forward strand.
CCTTGGTCTTATGAATACTCTGTTCAGCAGAGTAGAACCACTTGATTTCAAACGCTTTTTCTTTTTTTAAACCTTGGTGGCCTTCAGTGCATGAAGAGTGGAAAAACATTTCCATCTAACTGTGATTTTGCCATATGCATTAAACATGAACTGCTATTCTGGAGCTCATTGAACCTTGCATTGAGATCCAAATTATTACAAGACGTTTACTCACTTTTCTCCTGTTACAGCCTCAAGCCGTTTTCTCTTATTTAATGCTTCTCCTTCAACTAATCGCTTCTAAAGAATAAAGGTCCAAAAATCCAATATCACAGCAATATATCCTATTTGATATCATTTGAATTTTCTATTAGCCTAAAAATATAGTATTATATCATTGTAGTAGAACATTACACATTTATATATGTATATGTGAGATCTATATATATACCATTTCATGAAAACTGCCAGTTAGGCAATACTCATCAAGGTCATATATTGATATTGCCCAAGTGATAAAATAATGTGTGCATCTGTATCCAGATATGTGTCTACAAATATAATCAGTGACAACTTCTATGTGTGAAAGCTACACACCAGGCTTGGTGGTGAATCCCTGTAATCATGAATTGGGAAGCTCAGGCATGAGTCTTCATGAGCTCAGGCATGAGTCAGGAATTTCATTTGAGTCTTGCCTGGGCAATTTGGTGAGATGCTTCCTCAAAATATGAAATAAAAAGTACTGGGGATATGGCTCAGTGTGAAGGTCCTAGATTCAATCACCAATGGCAAAAAAGGGGGAAATAGAGTGTTTTACAGGTAAGAAAAAAATTTTTGTTAATATTATAATTTACTGCCATAATTTTCTAAGATGAAATTATGTACTTAATATTTTTCTAAATACTTCAAGTGGATTTTGCGAAAAAGACTTATTTTTAACACACATAATATGAATAAATGAGACAATTTAAAAAAATTAATATAGTGAGTCCAAATCAACCTTAAAAGGTCACAGAGTTATCCTGTTTCTTGTTTGCATCAATGGTGATCCTAGCCGATATAATTTGACTTTCAAATTCTGTTCAATACACAGCATTTCATCTTACGAAAGCAAAAAGGAACCACTTGTCATTAGAGGAATGAACTTACTTGGCTTATGTTAAAACTTTCAATAGCATTTTGCTTTTGGAAAGAATAATTATGATAGAATGATTCTATGTTTACAAAATACATGTGTGTAGTGGGGTAATCTGCATGAAGTATCTTAATAGATAGAATTAAAAATGTTGTCATTTAGTATTGTAAGCAATTTTTTCTACACACAAAATGGTAAGATTTTATAGCCTCTGAGAAAATTTTCTTTCCTTGTCCTGAGAACCTTCTAAGATTTGAGCTTTTCAGCTATGCAAGCATGTAGCAGAACTTTTCTCTTGTATTTTTAATAAAATCTAAGATCACTAAGAAATTGAACAGAAAATCTTTAGCACAAAAAGTGTTCATTTGTTAATATAAATTGTAGCAGGTAATTGAGCCAAATTCTCACCTTTTAGGTGTTCCAGAATTCTAATTATTAAGAATTACCTATTTATTTTTCATTGGAGTGGAAGATGTACGGCCTGGAGAGAAGAGGACAACTATGTCTCTGGATTTGTATGTGTATAGGACTTCCCTTTTGTGTGTTTTTTCACCAGTCCTTTAAATAAGACAAGTTGAGATGGGAAAAATAGCAGGAAACACACGCAGCTATCACACTCTCAATTTTGGGAGCAAAATGTGATGTGTAAAATACAGGCATTGATAGACAGCTGATTGTATAGCATCACACACATGAAACAGTCTGATACACAAGAATGGAGTTCTGGAAATGTGCACACTACAGAAGAGTGTGCTGGTTGAGGATATTTTCAAGGGATATTTGCAAGGGAGTATGTGGTAAGATATACAAATGCCAGGTTCTCTGAGAAAAGCAGGTGTTTCCTATTGTTAATATTTAGAGAAAGAAAATGTAACAGTAGAAAATAAGGTATTACAAGAAGTGCCTGGCTATGCTTAGGTTAAAACGAAATATTTTATTCTTTCTAGATCTGGATTTTAAAATTTAAGTGTTCAGAATACAATAATTTTTATTACTACAAACTAATCTGGAAAATATTCAGTTATTCAGTAATATGTCAGTATGAAAATCTGTTTTTATATAACAAATTTTTTATATAAGCAAAAGTTGCCTTATTATCCTGTACTCTGAAACATCTTCTAAGAGAACAGTAAACCAAGTTAGTTGAGAAAATTATTATTCAAAACAAAATAACTTTTAATCAAGGTAAAGAATTTAGTGATAGTTAAACATTACTTAATATTTAATATAAAATATTCAAGTAAAATGACAAAATATATGCACTGGACATTAGCTTCAGATTTTCGCTAAAGTAAAGGTGTTTGATGCTGCAATATTATGAAATTTCATCTTTTTCTCAGAAGGCAATAATTCTGTACCATAAATACCTACCTCCAATAGTAATCAGAATCTGAATAATGATGAGACCAGCTTATATTTCAGAATCAAAGCATAATGGAACATGATCAACTTTGATCTGAAATAAAAAATATTAAATATAAGCTACTCTACTTCTAAGCTAAGCCACTCCACTCTTCTGGCTCAGAAAGAAAAATAAAGAGGTCTAACGAACCTCCTATTTAAAGTGAATATCTGAATATTTGTGAGCTGTCAATGGCATTAACAGAATTTATTATGAGAATAATTTTGAGAAAATATCCATAATGACATCAGTCACTTAATGTATGAGCCTTTATGATCCAGATTATATTGCAATAATAAATTGTCATCAGCATTGCTCTAATCGACCCCTAAGTTTTTTTCATAATTTCAGGTAAATTTCAGATTTCTGCACTCTTAACATGTAACTCAAGTGCTAATTATGCATTTAATACCTTTGGGCTTTCAACACATACCACTGTGACGGCCTACATGGCATGAAATAACACTAAATAATGTCTGCTCTCACCTGGACAGTAATAGTTGGGGTTCTACTCTTTGATCGCCTTTTTCTAAAATAAGTTATGAAGCAATTCTTAGGCAAAACTATTTTTGGTCCCAAACACTGAGTCTTCAATATTTTGTATTCATGTGTTTATTTGCAAGGAAAATAAAAGGTTGAAACCGTCTTGTAGGTATTGTGAAATCATCAACAACATAAAATAAGATTTACACAAATGTGTTCAAATTAAATCAAAATTAATATAGGATTTAAACTTTGCTCACACTAGCTTCACATTTTTTTTTCCGTTGTGGTTTCTTCGGGTAATAACTGTCATTCAAGAAACTAAGCATACAAAAAAATATGACTCGCATGCCAGCACCTATTTTTGTAAGTCTATCAGAACACGTATGTGTTCATTCAATATTGCCATAGCGATGATGCTCTGCAACAAAAGAAATAACCATAGTTACAAGGTCTGAATGGTCCATGTTTATGAAATAGTCACTACTTTACCTTTAAGAAAAGGTTTGCCTAGCCTAGCCTTACAATAGACAGTAGATCCGGATGCCTTTAGACAATCATGTGAGCAAAATGTAAAAATAAAACTGTGTCAGTTTTTCCTCAGAATCCTTTGCATGAGAAAGATTTTCCAGTCAAGTTAATAGTGATTTTACAGTTAGTGGGAGGAACAGTACAGCCACCCCCAATTCTCTGCAGTGTTCAATAAAACTGGGACCGGAAGAGCAAAACTACATTTCCAGGACTCATTTTTTTCCTGAACTTCCTGTTTAGTTCTGGCTAATGGGAGGCATTGGCGAGAGAACAATGGTGAAACGAGAAGCTTCCAGTTTCTAACACTGTGACTACAGGTCACGGAAGCAGGAATAGGGCAAGATAGATGGCCGTAATCTTCTAGAGCCCAAGTGGCAGCGGAAACTCCTGAGGATCTGAGGAAGGAAAGAAGAAATAAAGATAGATTTAGTAGCCGCATGGGCTTGTTGAGAGCTGTTCTTTGTTTTTTCATCTTAGGGTACCACCCTTCTTATTTCTCTCTTGCTGTTTAGCTGTTTTATTCCTCTACTCCTTCCAGAACTTGTAACATAGATTTTTCTATTAAGTTCCAGGTTCAGAAATATAGAGCTGCCTTTCTGTTTACTTGACTTGCCTCAGATACAGTGTCTCATGATATATAGCGTCCTGTTTTCTTCCTCCTTCTGGATAATCACAGATTTATCAGCCCTCCCTGTACTCTATTTGTCTATCTTACGCCTCCAGAATCCGTCTTGGTTGGCCCTGCATCCTGGCTGTAAATTTGGATAAATACTGTTACTGCTTGAGCTTCAAGCTGATCCGATGAATAGAGACAAAATAGGCAGCCTGAGCCAGTGAAGACCAAGACGATGATGCCTCAGTGATTTGTGGAATTGTAAAAATACATTCACTTCTGCCTTTCCTTTCAGCTATATTGGAAATATTGGAATCTTGCCTAGTTCCAAATTTAGAAGAGAACACTCTGAGTTTGTATAAATAAAAACTACAAAATAAAAGAACAAAGCAGTAATAATGAATGTGAACAAATAAGAAACATCTCTGTCATCATAACCACAAAGCTAACAGCATATAATTCTAATTTAGTAAACTGGGAAAGGTTCCTCTCTTCTCTGTAGTTGATGGTCCCTATACTCAAAATACTACTATATTTTGACTTTTAAGTCATTACAAATAATTAAGATGCTTTAGTCCCCATGTTTTTTGTATTACTTGGACATTCTAAGCACACTTTCAAGACACAAGTCTGACCTTGGGAAAATTATTACTCATGTTCCCTACACATTATTACTCATGTTTGCCTACAGGAGGGATTTAGAGATCAGTAAAATTACTATGATACAATAACAAAAGTCAAAAAGAATGCATACTCTACCACACTATATTCTTAGACTGAAAATAATACACATTTTATTCCTTTGTGATGTTGTCTTTTTTCTATATAAGCTGTTCAGCATGTCCTCACGAACAATATTTTATTGATTCGCTTGGCTACTCTTTGAACCTATTTAATGCAAAAATATGAAAGTCACAGTCTGAGTTTTCGTAGAGTGTGTACTTCAAAAGAATCCATCAGTATTTCCCTGCTCACAAGATAAGAGGTAGCTTTTTACCACTCCCCTCCTTATTGTGATTCAGACAGCATGAGGGATTCTAATCAGTGTGGGAACCGAGTCCTATTAAACAGAAAACAATTCCAAGACTATAAATAATAACAGGATCTGTTTTTATTTTGTTTTCGTGTATGATTCTATTTCCCCTACGACATACTAGAATGCAGCATTTTCCGTAAAAACAAAAATCATCATGTATCATTTTTATAGTTATGCATTTCACACTCCTCTGCCCATTGATTCTAGTTCACTTTTCATCTTGGTAGAATGTTGAACATTTGCTCTCTGGAGTCAGTTCAACATCAGTGCATTGAAACTCTTGCTTTGAGCTGTTCTTTCTGTAATCTGGGGCAAGATATTGAACATCTTGCTGTCAGTGTTATCAGCAAAATGAAGAGAGTACTCTTAACCAACTTAGTACCTTACCTGCTCTAAGCTCTCTGTGTACCTAAGTATTCTTAAAGTCTGTTATTTGAGAATTTTAGTTTCTCAAAAAACAAAGAAGAAGAGACACAGAGAATACCTCTAGTTCAATGGAAAGTTCATTGGGCAAAGAGAGAGCATGATTCTAATCTTGAACCATGGGAAATAGAACTAAGAGCTTGGTTGCTCTTAGGCCTGTAAGACCTAAGTTGAATCGAATAGTCACAAAACACTCTTCCAGGTGTAAAGTTCTTTGATCATGACTAACTTATAATGATAGAAAAATTGTTTCATATATCTTTGGTCCATTAAATGTAACCAGGCTTACCTTGGTTACATTTAATGTTATGATACAGATGTCATTTCTGCCAATTTTCCAGGTTGAAAATGTTCCAAAGAAGCACTCTGAAGCTCAGTTCCCCAGTGGACAATGTGACATTTTCTCATTTCAGTATCTTACAATTTTTCCACCTAGGAACCAAAACAGAATATTAGCATTTTATTCTGTGACACTTGTAGTCAAATTAACCATCACGCTAGTAGATTTAGTACAAGCACATGAAGTTGGCTTCCAGGAATACATCTTCAGTGTAAAATGTTGTCAACAAGTGTTAATGAGACATTACTTACTATACAGTTCAATATACATCTCTGGCTTGAACTAGTTCCAACATTCTTGGTCTGAATATCGATCCAACCCTGAGATAGGGACAAAGAAAGATTTAAGAGAAACGAAACCGTCTATATTTACCATTCTTAGAGAATCTTGACATCTTAACCATTTGAATTATTTACCAATAAATAAACCCAATTGGAGACATTCTGGAACTAAAACAGTAGTAGCTAGACTGAATTCAATTTACTTCATTCTCACTCATCCTTTAAAGGGTTTGAAAGCCTCCATGAATCTTATTTAAGACTGAAGGCATGAGATTAGCATGTCAGATACTGCTAACCCTCTAGCAGAACATGTAGTTTCTACCAATAAATCCTATTTAAGTCATCCTATTATTTTTTCTGAATGAAAACCTCAGGTCTTTTCCAATGAGATACCTGAACTTTCATCTTAATAGCATCACAATTGTATGCATGGTATTCAATTATGTCCTTTATGTTTCAATAGTCACAATGGATTAATCTAAATGAGGTGCAACAGGACTTTTTACTTGGATTGGTTCCCACTGACTTAATTAAATATTCAATAATAGCTGTGGAGGTTAACTCAATTTTCATGACTTCAATCTGTAAGCCCTTGGGATTTTTATCATTTATTAGAATGATATCATTGTAGATTAACTCCACTATCATCACTACCAGTAGTTCTTGACTTTGGATTTCTCAGAGTCATGCACAATAATAAAGGTTATGCTTGAATAGATCTTTAATTTTTAAAAAACTTTATTAGTATACTTTTACAATACATAATGCTTACACTCACCATGGACAGTTGGTACATGAACATAGCACACATTAATTATTTTTTTCCATTTTCCTTCTTCCCTTTCCCAGTCCTTATATCTATATTTCTATCGAGTCTCACACTGAATCCATCAAGCTCTGACTTTGTCCTGTTTCATGGTCCAAGCTTTGCTTTGTCCCTAAGGATACTAGTCAGAGTATTTTTTTTTCATCAGTCATAAACACACCTCAGAAAAAATGTGACCTTAATTTTTCCTAATTTATGAATCCATTTCTGTCTGATAACATTACAAAATATTCTCTAGATCCTTCAAGGGAAATAGTAAATTCAAAGATTTTTCATTCATTTCAAACTTCAACTTAAAACTAGAGTCCCTCTCAGATCTTCTGTATCCCTTGAAAAATTTCAGTCTCTGGGGTTCTAAAGGCCTGCAGCTTTGAATAGACAATAAGCTACTGCTTAGTCTTTATATATTATCTGCTAGTGCTGCTGAGAGGTAAGAGAACTTTCATGGATGTGGCCATTTGGCATGCCTAAGACAGTGCTGTCCAATAGGAATATAATCTGCACTTGTAATTTTAAATTTTCTAAGAGTCACATTAGAACACTAAGTCCGTGAACATATTTGTGCATTTGCATATATAGTATCCCTTAATTTAGACTAGCTACATTTCAACTGTGTTAGGGAGTAAAATATTGGAAAGCACAGTGCTATACTAAAGCCACTGCTGACACATTCATTCATGATGTTTACTGAGACTTGAGAAAATGGACCAGTCATGGCTTGGAGGCCCAGTCACAGTCCAAGAATTATAGGTCGTTTATCTTTTCAGTTGAGAAAAGAAGTTACTAGTAGAGAATTCAGATTATAGGAAGTCTTTCTGTGGTCTTCAAGACTCTCCCAGGATGATATTTTGAGGAGAAAAATTAGTAGGAGATATCATACATCTCTTTTCAGACATCCCTTTGTCTGCACCTATGAGACCCCTGAAGCCATACTGGGTTTTTCCTATAGTCCAGTCCATTCAAGGGCAAAGTGCACATACTATGGTTCTCAGAACTCCAGTCAGGGAGTAATGTACTCCTTTCCTCTATACTTAAGCCCCTACCTTTAAAGGTTAGTGCTTTACTTCCAGTCCATTGGAGAAAATTCAGGTCCAAGGGGTAACAGACCTGGTTCACACTACCTTACTCAGTTTCCTTTTCATCCCCTTCCAGGTCCAGAGGGTTTTATGTAAGGGCATGGAAAGTCACAATCCAAGTTGTATTTGGCATTTAGGTTTCTAACCAGGTAGACAAGGTACAAAGTTAGGCATTTCAAATCATGAAGATTATTATGGAGAGACTGTCTGTGGTGTTCAGGATCCTAGCTATGAGGACTACATTTTTGAGAAGGAAAATAAAATAAACAAGGAGTGGTAGAGTGGCTGTGGGGCTGGGTTTTAGCACTTGACTCTTGTTATATGTAAAGACTGGAGAAACTAGAATTTAAGAGCAAGCTCTCCATCAAGTAGAATCAATAAACAAATGGAGATGGTGTGTGAGGGTGATAATTAGAAATAGAGACCTAGTATAGAAGAAATGACCGCATAGAGAAGGAGTTAACAAATGCCAGAGATCAAGGGAGCAACACGGTACTCTAAGTCACAATGCTGAGACAAGCAATGCTTCCCAAGGCATCAAGAAGTGTAACCAAGTACTTCTTTCCAGTACTTCAATTTTATTAGTAAGACATAGAGTTTTACTAAAACAAATTGTGTCAACTTTTTAATCGAGACTTTTGTTTCTGTGACTGTCTTTTAGCAAGTAAGCATGCTATTTTTTGTTAAGTAAACATTCTTCATAAACATTTTTCATACTTTATTTTAATGGCCCAGGAAGACTGTAAAATTAATGCTTTGAGGAAACTGTATATAAATCCTGTTGCTTTAACTTAAGATAATTCTAAAAGCTCTGACTTAATTTCCAAGATATCAAAATAGGGTCTGCTTTGGGAAATACAATCAGGCACATTTAGAGTCAATTAGCTGGGCCAGTCATACAGAGGCAAAATCAACAGTAAGACAATTTGATTAAAGTGCTTATTTCCACTCTCCCACTCCTTTTTAAAAAGACAATTTATTTTCAAATTTTTGGGAAAAAATTGAACTCATACAAAACATTGAAAACATTGAATTAAAATTATTTTAGAGTAAATCTGCTTATGAGAATAAAATATCAATAACAAAAATTTTGTCAATGATACAAGGAACTTCACGACCTTGTACAGAGGAAAACAGGATTTTCTTTCTTTAGCAATCATACCTCTCAGAGATAAACAGAGAACTATGGCTCTTCTCAGAAAAAGAAATCATTCAGTTTTCCATTTTATTTACTGAAATTCTACTGCACTCGTCTTTTTAAGAGAAAGATTCTGTATGAGATTCATTGAAAATATGAATCAAGTATCTTTTTTTTAAAAATAATCTCACTCAATAGTGTGATAGTATTACAGAAAGCTATTAAATCAAAATCAAGTGGTAGATATCACTAGATAATTAAAAGATGAAAATATTGACATTAGATAGCCTAAGAAATCCTGCTTTATGAGTGGACCACTATGACAGTGACTACCTGTTTAAGGTAATTACTGGTTAACGCCTATTAGCAACATTTCTTTTGAGATGATGAGTCTATATGTAAATTTCATTCACTTTGTCTAATTTGTTTCCAAACTATACTTTATATATGTGTATCTATAAGCACAAAATTTACCTGTGGTGTAGACTGAGTGCTTCTGGCCATCCTCCCCAAAATAGACATACTGCAGCATTATCCTCAGTAGGATGGTGTTTGGAGGCAGAGTGTTTATAGGAGTGATAAGTTATTAAGGTAGGACCCACGTGAGTGGGGATAGTCATCCTTTCTACAGTATAAAAGTAAAAAAGAAAAAATACAGCCTTATCTGAACTAGGAAGTGACCCTCAGTGTACATTAAGTCTGCCCATGCCTTGATCTTGATCTCTTCAGCCTCCAGAACTGTGTGTGAAACAAAATTTCTGTTGGTAAAAAGCCATCTAATGCATTGTATTTTGTTATAGCATCCTGAATAAAGACATCTGTTTTTCTATATATATAATAAAATGACATGGAACATCTTTGCCAATATCAACAGGCTTAGCAAAAGATTAAAATATTTTCTGATTACTTACAAGTGGTTAACTCTTGTTTTGTAGCTTGCTAGTGTTCTGAGAGTCTTACTGTTAAAATTTTTCATTCCTCAAAAATTGATAATATAAAACTATATGCATACTTAAACTCTATTAATCTTTACAAATGTTTATTATTTATCAGGACATAGAAGTCTTAAATTATCAAATCTTTCAGTATCATAAATACACAGGATTAGGAAATTTAAAAAATTACTTGCCCATCTTATCTTAGCCTTCTAGGGGTCTTACTAGGCAAATGTGTGTGTGTGTGTGTGTATCCCAAACATATACACATGATTAAATCTGATATTGAAAAACATACATTCACCCTAAGATGTTAACACAGACTCCAAAGGAAAATCAAAAACTTCCATCAGTTTTTTATTAAGTTGAGTCAGAGCTGGGGAGTGTATGGGTGAAGATAAAGTAACTTCAGAGAGAGTGGAAGGGAATCAAAACTTACCAAGTGAAAAAATGGGCCAGTGTGGTGATTACTCTTGCCACCTTCAATACAATTGACAGACAACTGATTTTAGTCTTGAAATAACAAATGCAGAGGCCAGCTACACTAATATTAGCTGCACTAGTCCACTTAAAACTTACTTTTAGTAATAAATGGCAATCTTATTATATATTACAAGACCTTATTTCCAGGCACTGTTTTTAGAATCTATTACAGAGTAATCATACGAATATGACTTTCCTTGAGTCTTACCTTAGAATATGGCCTCAGAACCCACAAATTAGACTTTTCTGACAAAATTACCTTTACAGGATAACAATTTTGTTTTGCACATCCTTTTTAAGATACAGTATAAAATTAAAGCTCAGTCATTGCATCTCCTTGTAAAAACCATAAAGTGATTGGACATACAAATTCTGCCCTACCAACACTTGCAGGTGATCTATGGGAAACCAAATAAATGGTGCAATGGAATCAGGGAATGAGTAATAGTAATTTTAACAGTGTATGATAGACCACGGTCTGATCACTTCATGACTAAATCTGTTGATTTAAAAATAAGAGACTGGATAAGAAAATATTACTTTCTCTTTACCTGAACAGAAATAAACCAGATGAGCATTAGTTGACTAAACTTATTGGTCTATTTTTTTCTTCCAAGAAATAGTCTCCTTTTCAATGAATAATTTTTATAATCATTCTGATAAAAACAGCTATGTTATTTCAATTTTTGTAACATTTTTCTCTGCCATATATGCATTCTGAAGATTATGAAGTAAGAGTCCATAGATAATATGTAAAATGGATTTTTAAAAATGGAAACAAAACTTTTATAAATAAGAAAGGAAAGAAGGGTTCGAAGTAGGATAAGGGTGGGAAAAAAGACCAGTTGAGATAAGTCACGCACAGGTACAAAGTTCCTATGGTGAAACTGATTGCTATGTATATTTAAAATGTATCAGTAAACTTGATTAATAAAAAAAGTTCTGGAATGTCATTTGCCTAAAAGAATGAGCTAATATAAATACCACAAAAATAACACAAGGATCATAAAAATGATAAAAAGAATTTGCCCCTTGTTATCAGCATCTGTAAAATGTTAAATGTGGCAAGTTAAGATTTCTTGTCACAGAATTTTCTCTTATTTTAACTTCTCTTCATACTTTTTTGATTTTTATTTAATATATATCTGTCTAGGCTAGAGAACACAAACTGAAAAAATCTTGACTGCTAACGAGGGCATTACTATGGATATGAGGTTTATACAGTTTTCCTAGCTCCTTAGAAAATTTGTGTTCTAAAGTCTCCAGAGGCACACCTAATCTGAGACATCTTGTAGATATAGCCATTACCTAGATGCTTGTTTGGATGGAGTTCCTCGTAACTTGGATAAATTACTACATTACCAACATGACTGGAAGAAAAGGTTGGAATGACTCACTACAACCTATCATCCTCAGAAAAACAAAACACTCAAGTACCTTCAAATATAGTATAATGAAAAGAAACAGGAAGAGAAAAATAGACTATCAATGGCAGAAAAATAGAAGAGCAAAAATGAGGCAGAGAAGATTGGCTATAATCTCTAGTATAGAGGGCCTCGAAATACTAACAGAGAGAAACACAGGCAGAGTAGATCAGGAGATAAAGTCCATTGAGATGCTCTATATAGGGAGGCAGTGGGACCCAAAACAAGCAGTGCACCCCATGGGAGTGCAAGGGGAGGAATTGTCTAAAAAAGGGAGGCAGAGGATATTGTTAATTGGGTAACAAGATTTCAAATTTACATTATTCTCACCACTCTGCTTGGATGGATTACGTGCTGTTCCAGTTTGTCTACTTACACTAGACTTGAGGACATGGTCAGCTATCCCAAAAATAAGAGGACATATTATGGTAATCATCCCTAATTTTCCTATCAACTTAATTTGAAGCCCTTCATAACTTATACTGTCTTATTATGACTGATCTTATTTGAATCTGCTTTGTTAGATTGCTACTTTGTATTGACTGATTTTATTTAAATCTGTTATGATTGCTAGCATCAAGTCTAAGTGCATAGGCAACTACACTGAAGATGACAAGATTCACTAAGATACCTACTCTGGTTTGATTATTACTTGCTTTTGAAGTCTTATAATGTCTCCAAGGCTTCATTTTTATTAATGTTGTTAGACACTGCTGAGACATCATGGTAACCATTGTAGATCACCTTGTATTGTGGTTTTATGTGACTTTTCTGCCTCATGCTTTTCTAGGAATTGTTTTGTTTTATCTTGCTTTGTTTTGTTTTTCCTGCTAATACAGAAATGATAGATATACATGTAGAGAC
>PVJX010003758.1:0-103963 GCA_004027295.1 Dolichotis patagonum
CAATGAAATGGGGAATCATGATTACCATAAAATCTTATATACTCTTACCAACTCTCATACTAGGGAGACTATATGGTATTTACACATGTAAGTTTGGTTTATTTCGCTTATGAGTATGGTCTCAAGTCGTGTCCATTTATTTATAAATATCTCAACGTGATCATTCTTTATAGCTGAGTAGTACTCCATTGTATAAAAATGCCACAACTTTTTAATCCATTCCTCAGTTGATGGGCACTTAGGTTGTTTCCAAGATCTGGCTATTACAAATTGTGCTGCTATAAACATGGGTGCGCATATATCACTGTGGTATGATGTTTTCAGTTCTTCTGGGAATATGCCTAGAAGTGGAATAGCTGGGTCAAATGGGACTTCCAAACCCAGCAAGAAATACATTTCTTTATTAATTACTTAGTCTGAAGTATTCAGTTATCACAACAGAAAGTGAACTAAAACAGGATTGTTTATCACAGTTTGCTTTTCATAACTTCCAGTTTTACCTTATAGAACCTGCTATACTGTAATTAAAAGGATAAGCTTTCACCACACTCCCTCCATCATTTGTCATTGGTTGAGTTTTTTATGATAGCCATTCCTTCTGGGATGAGATAGAATCTAGGTGTTGTTTTAATTTGAATCTCTTAAATGACCAGTGATCTTGAACATTTTGTCATCTATTTATTTGCCATTTATATTTCTTCATCTGAGATGTGTGTATTAATCTCAGATGCTCATTTTTTGATTGGGTCTTTGAATTTGGGGAGACTGATTTTTAAAAATTCTGTATACATTCTAGATAGAAGTTCTTTGTCTGAGGGACAAATATTTTCCCACTCTATGGGTTGTTTTTTCACTTTGTGAGTGATTTCTTATGCTGTGCAAAAGCTTTTTAATACCAGCTGATGCTTTGAAGTATTTCCTGTACAGTCTGGGTTAAGTTCATGAACTTTGTATCTACACCCATGTCTTCAAGATTTCTAACTACTTTCTCTTCCAGTAGAGTTAGGGTTTTTGTTTTAATATTTGGATCACACACTCATTTTGACTTTAGTGCATACTGATAGATAGGGGTCTAATTTTAGTCTTCGGCATGTAGAGAACCAGTTTTTCCATGTTTGGCCTCTTTGTCAAAGATAAGGTGACTGAGTGTGTTTGGAGCTGTGTCTGTATCTTCTAATCTGTTCCAATGGTTCTCTGTTAATTTTTTTTTTTACCAGTATCATACTGATTTTATCACATTGTATTTGTAGTATAATTTCAAGCCAGGGATTGTGATGCCTTCTGCCTTGCCTTTGTTGCCCAAGATTGCCTTTGATATTCTAGGTCTCATCTGTTTCCAAATGAATTTTAGGAATGTTTTCTCTAGATCTATGAGGTATGTTAATGGTATTTTGATCAGCATTGCATCAAATCTATATAATAATTTTGGAGGTAAGCAAAGGATTATTGAAATTGATCAGAAAAATTAGAACAGTCATATGAAAACATGATGAAGTCTGGAGAGGTAAATTGAGGAAAGTGGGGAAAGAAGGTGAATAGATTATAACAAATATATAGGTAGAAGACCTTAAAAAAAGAGGAAAAATAAAGTCAAATAAAAAAAAATTCCTTTGGTGCTCACTGAGAATACAAAACTCCTGGGTTACATTGCCAGGCCTACAGTAGAATTTGTGCTGGATTTGAGGTTGATCTTGGCCTCCAGAGGTCAAGGCCTGGAGTCAGAGTCTTCAGCCAGTACTTTCTGTATGTTCCGTAGAAGCTTCCCATTTCTTACCCTGTTTCTCTTGGTGGCATCTGTCTCCCATTTGCTGTGCTGTTTTCAGATAGAGACAGGGGGCCGTTCTCAGTTCCATGCACCTTTGGTTACTCCTAGTCCTTGCTCAGCCTTCTGTGTTTCTCTTCCACTGGTAAATCACTTGTCCTCTCAGGTCATTTGTTGCAGAGTGAGATAAGATGCTGTGATATGGTCTGCTCTTGCTGTTGCAGTTCAAGGCTACTCATTCCCAATTCTTACTCCTCTCCTGAGGTGGGGTGCTAACTTTCCGTTCATTGCCTTACAAGTTCCCTTCCACTGTCTCCTGCCTCTGCTGTAGTTTGTAACTTCCTCCGTTGAGGTGGAGGATTATTTGGGGTGACTTTTTGCTGACTCCTGGCAGTATAGGGACAGCCTGGGGCTGCAAAATCAGGAAGTTCAGGGTTGTTTAATTCCCTTTAACCACAGGTCATGAGGAAAGGATTAACCTTGCCATTTACCATGTATCCCTGAAGTCTTTAGTCTTGTTCCAGGTTGTTCTGATTAGCACTCTGGTGCACAAAACAAATGGGAAGAAAAGAAAAAAAAAAGAAAAGAAAAGAGAAAAAGAGAAAAAGAAAGAAATAACAAGAAAAAAGTAAAACTGGCCAATCACCAAGGAAGGAGTTCATATCAGCAGAATTTACTGTTGGACTGTAGTATCTTTTGTTTGGAGGAAGGCAGAAGAAGTAGGGGGCCTTATGTTCCAGGGCTATCCTGTATGGGCTGACTTAGCCACATTATTTTAATTTATTCTTTTTTTCTTCTTCTTCTAAGATTCCAATATGGCAGGCAGTTGTCCTGATCCAGAGACCCACCAGCAGTCACATGGGCTGGCTGGCCATTTTATTACATCCTTTATCTATGTTTGGCTTGATCTTTTAGTCTCTTATGTCAGATTGATTTTAGTTTTAGAGTGTATGTTCTTCCACTTTCTTCCAATTACTTGTGTTTTCATTGAATTTCTCTGAGTACTTCTGAATGAGGCTCCTCTATTCAGCCATGTGGTCTCTCTCACATATTTCACATATTTAAATGAATATAACATTGTGGAGGCAAAATGTGAGGGTAAATTTGGAATCTCCAAATAACAAATTACTGGCATTGCTCAAGAAATCTGTGACAATTGATTGATGGCCCAGGGTGTTTGTCATTTCTCTGCTTTACACTGTCTTCAAATAAAGAGCAAGTGAATAAAACAAACAAAACAAACAACTCTCCCTAAATGTTTTAGTTACTTTTCTCATTGCTGATACTAAATACCTACTACTCACTAGTTAAAGAAGGAAAGGTTTATTTAGCTCACAGTTTGTAAAGGTTTTACTGTATAATCAGCTGGCTCCAAGGCAGGGTGAAAATGTAGACAGACATTGCAGAGGAGAAACAGTTCATGGCAGGCAGAAGACAGCAAAGTGACAAGAGACAACCATGGCTTTTTCTAGTCCTTATGTCTTATCCAGGCTACTTAGTGTGGGTAGCTTTCATACTCTTAATCCTAGTACCCTTGACCCTGGTATTGCACCATGAATTAATCTCAATATCATACGCTTTAGATCTGGCCACCTTTGAAAACCCCCAACTATAACCCAGAAGTACTTTTGGTGGGGGGCCTCTAAACATAAGCTATAAAATTCTTCCCTGGCCCCTCAAAGTCTCATGTACATCTCTTTATGCAACAGGTGTTTAGCTCATCTCCAAGAGTCACCAAAATCCTAATATTTTCAGCATTGCAGAAAAGTCCAAGTCCAAAGTGTGATCTGAGATTTAAGGCAAACTCAGTTGTAAGCCCCTGTACAAATGAAAAGAAATTTAAACACTTTCAACATTCAATGACAGGGTGCTGAGAAATCCAGCAACCAGCCCACTGCCCTGGTAAATGGCTGTGGTCTGGCAAGCTGCGGCCACCCCAGGGCAAGAAGCAACCACGTTTCCTGAGATCCACGCCATGTTGGAACTTAGGGTGCTGAGAAAACAAGCAACCAGCCTGCCACCTACCGGCACACAGGCTGAGAATCAAACATGCTATTCCTCCCTCTCCCCTGCTCCCCTGTTAGCAAGTGGGAGCTAGAGATCTGAGCATCTCTTGGGAGGTTGACCATATGTAATATAGCAAATAAGGGGGATTTCCTTCTACTATCTTTTTGAAGGCAAATATTTTTATCACCGTTTTGCTTTGTCCTGATTCATGGTATTGCTCTATTCAATATTCTGTTTTGATAAGCTCTGTATTATTCTGTATTTCTTTTAATTTTGCTATATCTGATTGAAAAACAACTATTGTGAAGATAACGAGATATATAATGGTACCTATTACTGTACTGGCTGTGAAGTTCTCTATCAATTTCACTACACTGTCTCATTTGGCTTTATTCCATCCTGTTCTGTTATATATTACTACCTCCAAGTTAATAAAAAATTAAATAAAAAACAATAGAACATGAGAAAACAAGGTAACAAAATACCTACAAAAACTCCCAACTTCACCAAATGATCCATGGGGCATGGATGAGGAAAAAGTCAAAAACAAAACAACATAATTATATAAGGTGATTAAAAAGGAAATAACAACAACAAAACAGATCAGTAAGGTACTGAGCAAGCTGAAACATGATATAACTAAACAGATAATGGACTTAAAAAGCAAAAGGAGGAAAAAAAAGTGCTCTAAAGGGTATAACTGCATGTATGTTTAAGTGTGTACGATTGACAACCATATTACTAAGTTTTTGTTGGATCATTGAACAGAACTGTTTGCAGCCTCACTATTTGAATGTCCACTTTGTATGCTTTAGTTTTGTAACATGAACAACTATTTCTAAGAGGACAATATGTAATTTATCAACTAGTGATTTCTTACTTTTTTTGAAATTCTATATTATTTCTACCCTTTTTTCTGTTTTTCTTTTTTTTCTCTTTGAATGAGATTTTTTAAAAAAAATGCAATGACTTTTTCATTTTAAAAATTACAAGTAGGGGATTACAAAGGAATGGGACCAAAGCAAGTTCAAAATTTAGCAGCACAAACATTAAGTCCTATAGTTCCATTTCCAACATCTGAGAAAATCTGTGGCAAGATATGAACTCCAGAGGGCTTGGGTGGCTTCTCTTCTACTATACTGCTGTGTTTTTAGCTTCTTTGGCTTCTCTTCTGGGCTAATTCTCCTTCCTCCTTGCATCTTTCTTCAAATGCTCTACATTTCTGGCTTCTCCAAACTTCCTAGATCTTTGCTGTACCTATGGCTTTACACTCACAGCTTCACACTCTGCACTCTTAGGGACACACTGCCTGGCCGCCAAGGCCTTCTTCTGAAATCTGTGGGGGAAGCCTTCATAACACCACAACTCTTGCATTCTTCATACACCTAAAACTAGTTCTACATGGATGGTGCCAAGGTCTGCCACAGCTGGAGCAGTAGCCAGGCTCCCTTCTCCTTGACTGTAGGAGTTAAGTGCCTAAGAACCAAATCCTAAGCACCAACTTCCCTAGACCACCACCATGGTGGAACATAGTGCCCTGGGGTTCTCTTCTCAAAGCAAAGTCTTTTGCTTTCATAGTTTTGAAGCTACAAAAGCTAGAGTTCTGCTGTTTTGTGTGATGTCTTTGGGCCATCTTTTCTACTTTTTTGTTCCTTCTCAGCAATCAAGGTCTCCTCTGCTCTATCTTTGCAGTCCACTGCTTTACTGGTGTTTCCTTTCTGAACAAACTCACAGCATTTTAAATTGCTCTGCTGGTCTCTTTGCTCTTGCTTCTCAACATAGATCTGGCTAAAAGCTCCGACATTGGCCATGCCACAGATTCAACATTAGACTGCTTTGAAATTTCTTCTGCAAAACTGTTTACTCCACTACCTTTAATCTCATTCTAAGGCAAAGTCTCTGGACATGAGAAAATTGCAGACAAATTTTCTGCTAAGGTATAACATTGTTTAGAGTCCAAAAGCTAATACAATCTTTTTTCTCAGCAGAAACCTCCTGAGTCTGGCCTTTAGTGGCAGGATTTCTATCAGTATTCTGGTCTTCTGAGCTCTGACCAGAATCTCTCATCAAGTACAGCCTCAAGGGTTCCAGCTGATCTCTCCAAACCTTTCCAAACTCTTCCCACAAGCCAGTTCCGAAGGCTCCTGAGACACATGCATGTAGTCACAGCAGCAGCCCCTCTTCTCTGGTACCAAATTCTGCCTTAATTATTTTTCTCTTGTTGTTGAGACAAAATACCTGACATTCAAAGTTAAAAGGGGAAAGGTTTATTTAGCTGACAGTTTGTAGAGGTTTTAGTCCATAATCAGTTCCAAGGCAGGGTGGCACAGCAGATAGGCATCACTGAGGAGAAACAGTTCATGGCAGGCAGAAGGTAGCAAAGTAAAAAGTGAAACCACAGCTCTTTCTACCCTTAATGTCTTGTTCAGGCTACTTAAGGTGGGCAGCACTCACACTCTTAATCCTACTGCCCTTGATTCTAGTATTGTACTATGAATCAATCCCAGCTTTACACACTCTAAACCCAGCTATGTCCGAAAAAGCTCCCTCTATGACTACATGGGGCCTTGTGGAGAGACCTAGACATGAGATATAACACAAACAAATAAACAAACAAACACAAAGCTTCAGAGATTCTTGGATACAAAACAGAAGGAAAAAGTATGGGAGGTCTGAATGTGCTATTAACTAGAAAACAATATCTAAGGATTTGAACCTCCACTGTATATATATTTTCTCAAGGAATGCTCACTTATTACACAGGAATGCTTGGCATCAGCACACTAAATACATCTTACTTAAGTGTTGAGACAACAGTTGTTCTTAGCCCAGCACATTCTCATCCTGAATGAAAGCAGCTTCAAATCTTGAAGGGATTATTAAAGAAAGGATGTTATTTTCTCAGTGAGTGCAAGCCAGCTGTGAAGCCTTCAGCACAGTTTATGCTCCTGCAGCCCCCTCTCTTCCACCTTTGGCATTCCTACAATTGGGTGAAGTGCTTTTCCTGAAATGGCAATCACTATTAAGCCCATTAGCTGGAAACCAAGATGTTTCCCTAATTGTTTAAAGTCTTACTGTGGAAAGGAAGTTACTATTGATTGGAATAGGAGGGGAAACAATCTCAAGTTCACTATTCTTTTCTTTTTTATAAACACAGTTGATGCATCTGATACACTCAGTCATCAGATTTACTTTCCAAGTTTCTTGTTCACTGCTAAAAGTTTATTTGGGTTTCTTTGTGCCCAGTTCTTCCGTTTTTATGTTTATGCTGCATATTTGCTGCCTGCTTTCTCTCAATCTTCTTGGGCCTCCTTCACAGTGATTTGTATCTTTGCCTTATCTTTAAAGTTTTATTAATTTCCAGTAATTTTAAACACAGAATCTTCAAACTGCCTGTTTGTCTTTTAAAAAGTTGGTGGTGGCTTTTATATTTGGAAAATAGAGTCCCCTTTAATTTACTGAAAGAAGCTATGTAAAGTGCTGAGATTCTTATTGTTATTCAAGGGAGGCAGGACATAAAGAATATTCTCCATGTATCAGACAATATAGCAAACTATTTAATAATTTTAAGAAAAAAATGTTAATTGACTGAGCACTACTCTGGCAAGATGGTCTTTCTTCTCTTGTGTTCTGTAATAGCCATTTCAGCTACTCTCAAGTACCAGCTCTTAGTCTTTTGCTGATAGTTGGAACCCTGAACACTCAAAGCTTTTATCTACGTACCCTCAATTCTTAAAGTAGTGTCTGGAACTGAGTGAGTAATAATGAGTATTTTTAAAGTATATGAATGAATTTAGTTTCTGTTTTTGTATATCATCAAAAATTCACTATTGCCAAATAAATCGATGCACGTAAAAGCCAGTCAAAACCAACAGTTCTACCATGATTAGACAGCATTTTATTTGATTTGGACTCTAGGTATCTTTGGCTAATCTTCATTTCTCTCTTAATTGACCCAGAAGTGTTATACAATTTTATAGCAAAGAGGAAAAGTATTTGTCACTTAAAAGTACTTAAAATCTACCTAACATAGATCTTAATGCATATGATAATAACTAATTAATATGCTTCCTACCTTGGTATTTCTAAATAGGAACTATAATAAAAATATAAAACCTCTTCCTTCCTAAAGTCTGGCTATATTATTTTACACTACATGGAAGTTCATCCTGTTTATTAAAAAAACTTAAAATAGATGACTGCTAATCTAGTAGGTTTTCACAGGTATGGAAATTATGAATGATGAAAATTAAGGAATGGCTGAAGATTTGATTTAATCATGTTGTAATGGTTGACTTCTCAGGCAATATTTAGTTTATTGTTAGTTTATTAATTATATAGCTTATTGAACTGAGAAAAATTATTATGTTTGACAGTGTCATTTATTAATCACAATAAAGTACAGATCAGGTTTGTACATTTTTTGCACAATGTTGACATTCAAGTATTGTCAGTTTCCTAAGTGCTTTGAATTATATAATGGAGCACCTGCCAAATACTTGAAAGGAGGACAAACAGAGATAGATTTCCTGATTCCAGTTTGGAAGTAATTTCATGGGAAAGAAGATGACCATTATTCAATCTCTAATAGTAGAAATACAAAGAACTGCCAGTATAATTTTTGTTTTAAGTTATGCTTGGCTATTGCATTAAGACATCATGTTTTTTTGGAATTGTCTATGAGCTTTATTTAGTGTCTAATCCTTCTACATACTAAAGCTAGACAGATAAATTAGTTATCATTTAGCTATTTCCTAGAAATAATCCCTGGATATTAGATGGAACATTTGCCAAAAGATTAGTGAAACAGAGTTTGCTACAATTGTGTGGTTAAAGTTTTCAAGAGCTGTACTGACATGATATATTTATGTGTAACTTTCTTGGTGTTAGCAACAGAAGTGTTTCCCAAATGTCTAGACTCACGTTAGGAAGGAAAATAAGCCAAAATGAAGAATTTCTCCTTTGGCTTTTAAAATCCAAGTTATCTAGGAATCTAGAACTCATGTATTTATTTATTGACTTAATTATTAATTTATTTACTTATATTCTATCTTTGTTTGTCCTACCTGATGATAATGTGGTAAGTTTTTTGAGAGTAAAGATTTTCTGACTTAGTCCACATAATCCAGAACAGGAAAACCAGTAAGGCTTCCTGGTTTCTTGTATCAAGCCAGATAATTATATATTATATTCAGTCTGGTAAAGTGGAAGGAAGAAAATCAGATACACAAAGATACATTTAAAAAATAATTTATCAGATAACATGAAAGTAAAAGGGAGGCTGTTATTAGATAAGAGGAAAGGAGTAAGGGGAAGGTGGTATAAGGGAGGATAATGAGATACATATGATGAAAACATGTAATATGCATGTGTGAAAATATAATGAAACTAGTATTTGTAAAATTTATAAGTACTAATCAAATATATTTTGAAATATAATAATATATTTAAAATATAGTAATATATTTCTTGAGGCTATGAGGTCAGAAATAGGGCAGCATTTTGGACAATACATAGGACAATTCTTTGTACTATACTTTGGATAATACTAGGCCAATACATTTCTGTCTTGAGGGAGATTCCTGTGTGAGCTTTCGGTCATGAATAAATCAAGTGAACCAGACAGCACATATTGAGTACGTCGAGTGTTCTGCTATTTGAAGTGCTTATAACTCGTTTAAACCTCACAACAGCCCTACCACACAGGCACTATTACCATTATCATTCTATGAATGAGGAAAGTGAGGTATAGATCACGTAGTGTAAGAGTGGAACTGGCGTTTGAAGCTGGGAAGGCAGACTGTACGTCATACATTAATGAGCTTCTTCAAGTACATACTTACAAATCTTGGAATGGTTCTTGGCAGAACCACAGCAATTCAAAAGCTTCTTTTTCAGAAGGGGTATGAATATTGTTTTTTAAGATAAAATGCTACCCCAAAAGGGGAGTTTGCATCTCTAAAGAACCTACATGTGTGTGTATGTATGTATGTATGCAATATATTTCCTATGGTAAGTAGATGCTCACATCCTAATTCCTGGAGCCAGTGGATATGTTAAATTAAATGGCAAAATGGAACTAAATGAAATTAAGCTTTCTAATCAACAGATTTTAAAATTGAGAGATTAGCCTGGATTATCTAGGTGAGCCTAAAGTAATCATAAATGGTCTTTAGAAGTAGAATGGGGATTCAGAAAAAGAATCAGTGTTAGAATTATGAAATGTGAGAAGCTCAGTCAGCCATTGCCAGGTTTCAAGGTGGAAGGTGCCCCAAACCTATGGTTGTGGGTGGGTTTAAGAAGTGGGGAAAGGCAAGGATGTGGAGTCTTCCCTTAGCGCCTACAGAAAGCAGTGAAACTCTACTAATGTCATGATTTTAGTTTTCTGAGACAGGGTCTCACTAGGTAGCCCAGTTTGGAGCTGAACTCACTATGGAGCCCTAGCTGTCCTGATACTTGAAATGATCCTCCTGCCTCAGCATACCAAGTGTTGGGATTATGAGTGTGCACACAACGCCCGCCTGGCAATGTCATGATTTTAGCCCTTGAAGCCTGCCAGACTCTAGACCTAAAGAATTAAATGGTCTGTTGGAACTTAGGACACTGTGAAACCAAGCAACCAGCACACCTCCCTGGTAAGCAGCCATTGCTTGGGCAAACAGTGACTGCTCCAGGGGGAGAACCACCCAGCGTTTACTAAGATCTATGCCATGTTGGAACTCAGGGCACTGTGAAGCAAAGCAACAACCCACCTCCCTGGTAAGCAGCTGCGAGCCTACTGGTGCAGGCTGAGAATCAAACATTCCCCTACCCCCGTTAGCAAATGGGAGCCAGAGGTCTGAACATCTCTTAGGAGTTTGACCATATGCAATTTAGCAAATAGGGGGTATTTCCTTCTACAAACTCTTTGAAGGCAAATATTGTTATCACCGTTTTTGCTTTGTTCTGATTAATTGCATTGCTGTATTCAATATTCTGTTTTGCTAACTTCTATAATGTTCTATATTTGGTTTGATTTTGCTATACCTGATTGAAAGAATAATTATTGTGAAGATAACGAGATATATTATGTCACCTGTTACTGTTATCCTGGTAACCTGTTGTGATGTTCTGTACCAATTTCACTGTACTGTCTCAATTTGCTATGTTCTGTCTTGTTCTGTTGTATTTTACTACCTTTGAAATAAAAAAATAAAAAAATAAATAAAATAGAAGGTTATATACCATGACTGGGGGGGATTAAATGATCATACATTTGTGCTGTTTAAAAATCACTATATTTATACTACTTTGCAACCAGTAACTGATACACTTACCCTTAAGCCAAGGAGTGATGGTTTTTATGGTGGCCTGAACATATATGCGGAATCTCTATGTCAAGGAGGAGACGATGCCAGAATTTTTTATTTACATTTTATTTCAAACTTACTGGTTATTTACACATTGCTCAGTGTTTTCCCTTCCCTTCCCTTCTCTTCTTTTCCCACTTTTTCTTTTCTTTTCTTTTTTCTTTTCTTTTCTTTTCTTTTTCTTTCTTTTTTTTTTTTTTTTTTTTTTTTTTTTTTTTTTTTTTTTTTTTTTTGAGGTTTTGAGGCTTGGACTCACGTTAGACAAGTGCTCTATCCTGAGCTATTTTCCCAGAGCATCCCAGAATTTTTTAAAATTGTCTAGACTGGTTTCAAATTTGTCATCCTGATGCCTCAGAGTCCCAAATAGCTGAGATTACAAATGTTAACCACCATTCCCTATTTACATAGTGTTTCTTTGTAATTTTTTTGAATGTCTAACATATGAATGTAGTTCAAGATGAAAAAAATACAGAGCACATATTTCCTTTTTAAGATTTGCTTCCTGAGGCTCCCAGGAGAGAAACAGGATCTTACTTTTGTCTTCACCTAGCAAGTAGAATTTTGTCTCCTCAACTAGCTACCTAGTTTAGCTCCTCAGAGACACCATTGTCGCCACATGACTTGTCTCCTCATAGCCACTTCATATATTTATTACCACATGCTTATGTGTAGTCTATTTTACACAGTCCATAACATGCATCTTTACATCACACATACTGAATTTTTGCATTCATTTCTATTTTATTCAGAAGGAGTTTCATGGTAATGACAAATATGCAAAAAATAGACTGTTAGTGGGATTAGTGGGAAAGCTACAATGCACAATTTCTTACACTTTATAAATGGGAACATAGCCAAGGAAAAGTGTTAGTGATGAGTGCACAGTTCATATAAAGATGGCACTCAAAATGTATACTTAAGGAACTAATGAATCAATTTTAGGTGGCTGGATAGACAAACTAAGCTCTCATTTCTCATCTCTGAACTTCTTGAAGAAATTGTTGAGGAAGAGAACATAAGTGTCAGGAATACAATCTCTGACTGAAACTTGGCTCTTCTATTTTAGATTTCAGGTCCTTGAAAGTTGGCTAGGAATTGTAGAAGGTAGAGACAAAACCAAATGCTTACTTCACAGTTGTAAATATAAGTTCATGAGCTGGAGATTTGAACACATTTTAAGTAGAGTGTTCTTTTGTTGGGGAGATAGTAGGGATGGGCTACTGGATTTTTATAACTATAAAGTTCAGCCCATAATTTGAAAAGTGAATGTTTCAGAGCTGTGTTTCTCAGTAACTGAGCTGTTCTCTAGGACAATGTTGGAAGGTGTTTGTGTTCTAGCCAGAGCTGTATCCCTGTAGACACTGTTTCCTTTAGATAATTTCCTTGTCTTGATGGGAATTTATTACAACTAATGTAGAAATATTACTTATTCTAGTGAAGTATTTTGTGTATGTTTATTCTCCCTAAGTGAGGTTAAGTACTGTAGGTGATTAATAGCTGAGTCTTGGAGAAACTGGAGATGCAGAAGATGACTCAGCCCAGTTTTCCTGGATTGCCTTATCTGAAGGATGGATTTTTTGGGAGATTTTGGTTATATTAAGACTCTTTCAAGTAGCAGGTGTCAAAGTATATAGCATCAGATGGAGGAGAGAGCTTTTCACTCCACTCTGACCCCATGCTTGGCGGTGTTCTGGTATCAGAAAACTGGAAACAACATCTTTGACATGGACAACAGAGTTCTTATCGTGAGCACTGTCTGCAGCAGCAGCTTGGTAAGTGCAGTCACACATACACCAACAGAGCATCAGATGCATATCCTTAAGATTTTAAACTGGCGTGCTAAGCAGACTATTTTGATCACTATATATTTTTTTAATGTCTTAAAAGGAAGAACTGCCTGTAAAATAAAAAGAACTTGAAAACTGATGTTGACATTAGTGTCATTATTGACAATAAGTTATTAATTTCTTTATTTGCTGAATGAACATTTATTGCGCCATTACTACACACTTAAAGGTCTTGTACTATATATTTTGCATATATTTATCCATTAATTTTTCTTAGCTGCTGCAAATTTCATACATAACTCATAGAGTAGAGTTTTGTCTGTAAATATTTTCAAGCAGAGATATCTTAGGCATGTATCTGCCTAGGATGTTGTAGGGAAGAGTCCTTCATGGGGTGAGCCAGAACAGGTCTTTAAAGGTCTTTGCAAGTATAAGCATCCAGGATTCCACAATTTCATGATGAAGTACAGAGCTGGGCATTTGAGCTGCTCAGTCATGTTTACCAGGGAGACTTGTTCTGTCTTGCTTCTGTGTAGTAGTAGTTGGTGTGGATAAGGAGTAGTGAAGGGGGCTGTTGCATTCTACTCTTCCCAACTGAGTTAAGCCCAGAATGACTTTCCTCTCTTTTAGGCAGTGTGTGACCATGACTAAATCAGGTTGGAGAACAAAGAGTACTTGTAGAGGGGGGAATCTGTTTTATTTTTACAGGAGCATTGATTGTTCTTTGACTTACAGATATGCACTCTTAACCTTTTCTCAGCACCATCTCTGAGCTAGAAAAATAGCTGCAAATGACAAATTCAGATTATCCAGAATTCTTGAATAGCTGGTATGTCAGTATGAAGTATGCCAGCTAAAAAGACAAATTTGATTGGAGTAGCACACTATTCATTTCTTTATCAATTCATCATTGAGTTTTTTGGCTAAGGAGTAGTAAAGTGCTCAGACAATAATTATTATTCTTTGGAGGGTTAGTCACATGAAGAAACAACCCAGGTGAATGTCAGATTAATGTGATGATAGAGATGCAAGTAAAAAGTAACTTTTAGGGTTGGAGATGTCATAGTGGCAAACATAGCTCGATGAGGATTTGAAGGGTGAATGGGTTTTCAGTAAGCAAAGAAGAAAAGAATGGTATTCTGTTTAGGGAGGCGATGCTCCCTGGCTTGGTGCTGTGACAGTGAATAGACCACTGCAGCCCTGGGGATGCTCATAGCTTTGGTAGTAGTAGTGTGTACAGTGGTGCAGCATTAAAGACAGTGTGTAGCTGTGCTGGAGTAGCGTGAAATTTTGTGTGAAAGAAGAATGGTGAGAAGTGAGGCTAAATTGAAGATTTTGTTTGTTTTGAGTGTACAACAACCCATAATTCCAAATTATGGGTATTGCCTCTAGGGTTCTCTGTAAGTAAACAAGGATAGCTCGCAACACTTGGACAGAAAATTGATTTTTCTTATTTTCTGAACAGTTAAAAAATAGGACTTCTTGATCTAGAACAATAAATAACTTTTGTAGCTGTGAACAGTCAGTCTTCAAATACATTCGATGGAAAGGGGATTGTTATTTCTTTTGTCAACCACATCCTCCTAAGCAAGATAGCGATCCATGTGTCATGTTTGCACATGAAGGGAGCTTCCTGCTGAGCCACAGAGGTGCTCCTTTGGTGAGACCCTCTGCAGAGCCTTGTGGCATCTCACTTACAGAGATGAACTCACACAGGACTTGCAGCTGTCAGGTGCCCAGGTGCCTCATTCTTGCCCAAGACCATGAGAAACTTCAGAACAAAAGTCCTGCTTTGGGACTCTCACTATAAAACTTTTCACATGATTTTCAGAATGCTAGCTGAAAAATTTCCAGCCATGAGTCATTCTGGAGGATCTATATGAATAGCCTGATCTTGTATTTCAGTTGAGTTTTGCCACTAACTGCAATCCCTCTCCTTGTCCAGGCCAACAGCGACAGGTCCTAACATGATTGCTTTCCCCTGTTAGAAAAAATACTCAGCTGAAGACTGATGCTCTGAGTTGCCCTGTTTCAGAAAGTGGGACAGGAAGAAACCAGTATTTAATTAATCTTCGGAGCTTCCCAGGGCCATTCTGTTCCTTTTGCCCTGTTACACTACAATAGTCTCCCTCACCTGGCACTTTTCCATTAGAATCTCCAACCTCTGCTTCCTGTCTCATTTTGTCCAGCACTTTCCATTTCTTTAGGGTCTTGATTTCTAAACCTCACTAATTCATACAGGGTAAGTAGTGAAGTCTGGAAATATAAATTGAAGTTTAATAGAGACGATGGAAAAGAGAATTGACTCGAAGGAGAAAGAACATTTTGGAACTTGGACTTGGATCAGAACTCTATTATGAGAGGAAACTGAGAGTTAACTCAGTCACTGTTTCTAAAGGTTCTCCATTTCATATCCTCTTCAAGAGAGAAACATCCAGACGATGAGAAATTCCCCGAAACCAGACAAGATATTGAAATTAGTAAAATGATTGCTTCTCTTCCCACCACTGGCTGAGAGTTTATCTAAAAAATACAGCAGGACACTAATTGTGCATGAAATAAAAAGGCATCAAAATAATCTTAATTAGTTTAAATACTGATCGTTACCATCAGAAAATGAGTCATCCTAAAAACACCTGTAATTGCACTCTTTCTGCATTGTGGGAAGCTCAGACACTGAAGAAACATACTATGAGAGTGGGTGGGATAGGACAGGGTGAGAACTTTAATAATGAAGAGGTAGATTTTTCTATAACTGATTGTCACCTAAGACATTTGCATGAGTAAGCACAAAGCATTTGATACCCAGGAGATGGTCCACTTCACGGCCAGTACATGGGTGATAAGCACCATGTTATCATTTCTTTTTAACAAATGGCAAGCTAAAGAATTGGAAGCTCTGATACTAGATGCAGGTAGTTCATTGAAATTTAGAGGTCACTGGAGGCAAAACTGTCAGGTTTTTGTTTTCTTTTTCTATGCTCTTTTCCAATGCTCCTCAATACTTTTTTCTAATTGCATAATTCTCTTACTGAAACTTATCTTTGGTAAAAGGATTGTTGTCAGGTATTTACATCTCTTTATGAATGTAAATAACAGCACCTATTAGAGGGTACTTGAGTAGTAATTTTTTTATCCCTAATTATGACACAAAAGCTCTTTAGTGTTTTGTTTCTTAAAACAATTACAGGCATCAATAATTAGCAGGAATCTGGTAAAAGAAGAGGCAGATGGGAACAGAATCTTTCTTGATTTCCTTAAAATCAACACTCTTAGCACCTGCTCTGCAGAGGGTGAAATAGCTGAGAACAAGTGATGTAGCAGAGTGCAGTTTTCTTTTGCTGATGCATGTATGAAGGACTGATCTAAAAAGTTAACTAAAACAGAGCAGTTCATGGGTACACATTATGAGAAATTATTCAAGAAATATGTAAAGTCCAATTTAGGGATTTTGACTAGTACCATTAAGATTAATGGTACTAGTCAAAATCCCTAAATTGGACAATTTAATGAAACTTTCCACCTCCCCTTATGTTAATGTGCTACATTTGTTATAAATAATGAGTTAGTATTAATACACTCTTGTTGATTAAAGCTCATTGTTTATTCAAATTTTCTTGGTTTATACCTTATGTCCTGTAGTTCCAGGATGTCATCCAGGATACCACATTACATTTAATGATCGTGTCTTCTCAAGCTTCTCTTGTTTGTTGTAGACTTAGACTTTCCTTGCTTTTGACCACCTTGTCTGTTTTTATGAGCATTGGTCAGTTGTTTTATAAGACAGCCTCTGTTGGATTTAATCTGATGTTTTTCTCCCTGGTACATTGGGGCTTTTGGATGAAGAAGCATAAAGACATTTTATCATACACCAAAGATACATATTACCAACATGTCACGATTAATGTAGATTAAAGTACTATTTGTATATTTCTTCACTGTAAAGAGAAGATGTTTTGCCTGCCTCCTCCCACATTGCTATCTAGGTG
Organism: Dolichotis patagonum; assembly: GCA_004027295.1. Lineage (NCBI taxonomy): Eukaryota > Metazoa > Chordata > Mammalia > Rodentia > Caviidae > Dolichotis > Dolichotis patagonum. The sequence continues at coordinate 16,895 of PVJX010003758.1, forward strand.
AAAAAGTCACCATGCATAATCTGTACTTATGGAGTGAAGAGTTATGTTTTTACCTCCTTATGTTTGGAATATCTACAAAAATTATTTGGAGTTCTTTATAGAGGTTTGTCTTTTTTCCTCCACTGAATGTTTAATTGGATATCTTTATGGTCTCCTGGGTATTTATTTTATACTTTTATTATAATGTAATACATTATTTAATTTAAAACTTGGTCACATTATCCCAGTGGCCACTGAGATCTCTTTCAGTTTTCATGTATACCTATCAACATTGAGATTTATTTTTCAGTTCTTCCTTACTTTTGACAATTTAAGATGCTCCAAACTTACTTTATATTTCTTGCTTCAGTACTAGAATCAAACATTTCTCCAAAAAGCCCTAATGTGTTTTATTGGAGAGTAGTTAGAGTCAGCAACTCTAATCCAAAAGTCTAAACTCTAAAATGCCTTGAAATATGACTTTGGATTTCAAATTTTTGAGTTAAAAATGCTCATTTGGCAAGGTTTATGTAAATGTTATCAAATCCAAACAACAACAACAAAACCTCTTAAATCTGAAACACTTCTGGTTCTGAGATTTTAGATAAGTGTTACTCAATATGGCAAAAGTCAAGACTTCGGTGCTAGATGTGCTCATCATTATTGCTACTACTAGGTCTCTTCAGATCATATAGCACTGAAATATACGTGTGCATGCTGTGATAACTTTTGTATACACCCATATCTATAAATGTCTTTGTAGCACAATAATCATCTATATTAAGCATGAGGTCATCCTCATAACTCCAAGTATAATCATCAGATAGATCATACCAGCTTCTTGTTCTCCTGTGACCTTGCACCAACATTGAGAAATGTGGTTCCAGCCACCCACTATCCATTTGTTGTTCAGTTTCAGTGTAGCTGTGTACCAGTATCAGAATTTTTATATATGAGTCAAGTATCTCTATGAGAAGTAAAACATAATCAGAGTATGCTTAAGAGCAGTTCTTCTTGCCTTTTGTCTTACATACTGTAGTTACTTCAGTAAGTTCAAGTTTCAATTTTTTGAGGCATCTACTACTCTGGAGATTGTTTCATATATTTATAATACAGTTACTTTATATTTCTCCTTGTAAGCCTCAGACTTTTTTGTTATTGTTGTTTCTTTGGTACCAGGGTTCGAACTCATGACCTTGTGCTTACCAAGCAAGCACTTGAAATACTGAGCTAAATCCTCAGCCAACCTCAGACCTTTTTAGGGACTTTTAAAAGTTTCATATACATTAAGGTTCACATTTTATGCTTTAATGTTCTTGGATATCAAGGAAAGAATGATTCATGTACCCCCACCACAGTATTATATAGCTGAATTTCACCTATCTGAAAAGTGCACATACATCACTTAGTCAGCCTTCTCCACTACCCTCAAACCCTGAGTCAGCGATGTTTTTATGCTTCACTGTCCATGTACAATTGGAATCATACAAAATTAAATATTAGCAAAGGTCTTAAAACCCGAAGTTTTATAAATATATTTCTAATAATTTTCTGAAGCACATCTTGTCATTTACAGATATTTGATGTAAATTAAAATTTTTGAAGTACACTTTATTGTTAAGTTTTTTTGGCTCAAGAGACATAATGATATGTATACTGCTGATTTATTTTTCAGAATCATAAGATATATTTTAAAGTCAAATTCTATTTTCTAATTCAGCTATTCTGATTCTTATTATGTTGCCCACCCCACCATTAAGTGAGTTATAGCTTTTCCTAAAACAAACTTTAAAGCTTCAGGTTGTAAAATTTATCAAAGATAGAATTTCCAATTTACTTAGTCATCAAATACAACAGGAGATATATGCTCTTTTGCAAAGCGAAAATGCAAGTCTGTTTTTTCCTTCCTAGTGTTAACAGTATATTTATGACCTCAGAAAATTACATTATGGCTATATAAATATATTAATAATTATCACATATACACTACAACAATACACTTAACATGTGGGTCTTATGATAATGCTGTGGCACTCTATTGCCTTAGTTACATAGTAAGATATCTTGGATGCTCAATTTTCCTTTTCAAAATATTTGCAGAGCACAGTGTAGTATTGTCATCTAGTGCTTTATGTAACTAATTCACTATTGTTGGGATCTAAGTTGTTTCAATTTTTTCCTGTTAAGACAGTGAGAATTAGCATATTTGGCATATTTTATTCTGATAGATAAAGGGATATCTATGTTTTCTTTTTTATTATGGTGAAATGCATTTCAAGTTTACCATGGGAACTATTTTAAAATGTACATTTCAGTGGCATTAAGTACACTCATGGTGTTGTGCAACTATAACCACCAGCAATCTCTAGGCCCTTTTTACCATTGCACACTGAAATTCTGTACCCAGTAGACATTAACTCCCATCCCCCCGTGTTTCCTCCCTAGGAACCACCATTCCTCCACCTCCATGATTTTAACTACTCAAAGTACCTCACCGCATATAAATGGAACACACAATGTTTGTCTTGTAATGACTGGCTTATATCACTTAGTATAATGTCCTCAAGAGTCATGCATTTTGGAGCGTATGTCAGAATTTCCTTCTTTGTAAGGCAGGATAAAGAGAAAAGAAGGAAAAACTGGAATCAAGGCTTTGGTAAATAAGGAAGGGACAAGAGGTTGAAGGGAGGGTAAGGAAATGGAAAACAAAAAGAGGAATTGAGATAAGTCATGTACAAGTACAAAATCCGTACGATGAAAATTATCGTTATGCATATTTAAAATGTACCAATAAATGTAATAAAAAAGGGGAAAGTGGGTGAAAGTGCAAGTTTTAAACTGTATTTTTTCCTTTTTTTATAGTAGCCTTGTAAGTGAATTCTTATGACTCAATTAGCTTAGATATTTCCCACGGAAAATAATTTTAACCCTAGTTCTTGATGAGGAAGTTATATCCCCTTGTCACTGTTATCTCTTTCCTTTCTGGGTTATGAATTAGCTGTAAACACGTAGAAAGCATTCTTCCACTGATACTTTTCGAGCCAAAAACATTTGTTTTGGCTGCTACTGCAACTGACAATGGAATCCTTAGAAATGCTGGTTCCTTTGTGCCCTGGATAGGTGGCTGTTTCACTGCTCCTGTGTCTACAACATTTAGGCTGCCTTCTGTGATTATGCAGTGCTTTGAACTTTGGTTACACATAATTACATGGGGAGCTCTCTGAAAGTACTGATGCTTTGCTCTTAGAGATTCACCCTCAGTTGACCTGGAGTGGTGCAGAGCACATTTCAAAGCTTCTTTGGTGTTAGTAATATGAGGACCATTGACATCTATATAACAGTGTTCTCATCTGTGGCACTTGATACTCAATTCTGCCTCACAATTCCTTACTGAAATGAGGGCATGTTGTCAAACTTCCCAAGTCCCAATTTCTCATCTGTAAATTACCATAATATAAGAATTTGGTTTCAAGCTTGGTTTAATCCACTATGTCTAGCACTTTATAGGACCTAATAGGAGTTTAACTCCAAGTCTATTTTTTTTTTTTGTTACAGTCTCATTTTTCTTTCTTCGTGACTTTTTTGGTGTTAGTCTTGTTTTCTATTTTGTCTAAAAATGTAAATGTATTTCCAAATTAGCACTTTATATTTGCCATCATTGATGGTAAGCAGTAGTTCCAATGTCAAAAAGCAGCACCTAGTGTCATCTGTGCCTCTTTGATTTAACTCAGTATATTTAGATTGGGCACCCACTTGGTAGCTTTGATCTGTCATCAGGTCTTTCTAATTTTTGAAACTAAGAAATTTACAATCTTGTTCTGTAGGGTGGCATTCAACAATGCTATGCCCACCATATGGTTGGATACACCACACTGGTGATGATGATCATGATCTTGAGGATAACTGTGATGTTTCCAGGAAAACATTGGGAACATCAGTATATGACTCTAGACACATTATGCATGGTAGTCCATTCACATATTTAAAGCAGGAGAAAACTAGTAAAATCTTTCTCTGTAGACTGAGATAAAGATGTTTTCAAATTCCTCTTTTTGGCTGAACCAATGCCATGTGCAGGCCTCCACCAGACTGGAACGGACAGATCCTGGCCTCTCCCCGTGAGTCAGCACCATTCACAGACCAGGGGTAGAGAGAACAAAGCCACACCAGCAAGCAAGCCCACTCTGGGAACCAACAACATGTGTGGGCCATCACCAGACTGGAGCAGACAGAACCCAGCCCCTTTTGGCACGTGGGCTGGCAAACAAGAAATACCACCCCCCCACCCATAAGCAACTGGCTTATCCAGAGAAACGCAGGCTGTGATAACAATCAAGGTGAAATGCAATTGGATGTCTGTGGTGCTTTAGTGTTCCACTAATGTTGCAGATCTGTTGCCAGTGGTCTGATCATAGGTTCAGAGGATAGTAGTACACAGCATGACATCAAGGGGGAATGTCCTTCTGAGGGTTGCAGTCATTGTTGATTCACTATGGTCTTATTTTAGAAGTCCTATATCATTTCCATTGTTTTGTTGGTTTGGGTTTTATTCTTTTTTGTTTTGTTTGATTATGTCAAATCTGATGACAGGAGCAGCTATTTCAAAGACAGAAAGATATATTAAGCCAGCAATTTTGAATTTACTATAGGCTTGTTTTGAAGTCCTTTACTGCAGTCATTGTTTTGTTTTTGTTATTTCTATGCTATTCTGTTCTGTTTGATTTTTACTATGTCCAAAGTTATCTGCAGCTATTTTGAAGACATCAAAAGGTATTATGTTAACTATTGCTAATTTCATAAAGTTTTGAAGTCCTGTATCATTTACACTGGTTTGTTTTGCATGGTTTTATTCTGTTTTATCCTCTTAAAAATACAAATTCCTTTTTTTGACTGAATCAAGAATTAATGCCCAAAACCAGCCTAAATATGATTTGCTCAGCTATTAGTGATAGCTCATGAAAAGAATACTTTTCCAATGAGATTTTTCTGAGCTCATGAAGAAGCCACTAATAAACCATTAATATTAAACATGTTATTGTGTTTTTGTTTTCTGCCCAATTTTACTGGAAAAATACTTATTACTTAGAAATTTTAATTGAATTTCCAGACTGGGTTCAATGTGAATATAATGCTGTCTCACTACAGAAAAGCTGAAATACCAATTGAAAAGTTGAAATTAGTGGAGAGAGTAATATATATTCAATAGGTTATTCACATACTGTCTTAGTTACTTTTCTCTTGTTGCTAAGGCAAAATACCTGACACCCAAAATTAAGGAAGGAAAGATTTGTTTAGCTCATAGTTTGTGGAGCTTTCAGTCCATAATCATCTGGTTCCAAGGCAGAGTGACATGCCACAGGGGCAACACTTCAAGGCAGCAGAAGACAGCAAAGCAACAAGAGCAAAGAGAGGGGAGAGCAAGCCTCCTTTTCCTCCCTTATATTGTATGTCCCTTGAATGACCTATCTCACACAATCCATGCCCTCTTCTTGCATAGACTGAGGATGTTTACAAAGTAAGGAACCTGGCCCCCTGTGGAATCACAATTAAATTTCTAGACTTCTCAAGTTGACACAATATATCAGCCATAATACATATTGATTTATTTTGCTATAAATTATATGATGCTCAAAAGCATTTCAATCCATAAAAGGATATCTTAGATCATTTAAGTGTTCTATTCTAAGAAACACAATGATTCAATAGTGATGTATCCCCCCAAACCAGATACCATTAAAAGAAATCAATATCTCATCATCATCATAGAAAATGCAATATATTGCATTTTACTCTGCAAAACACAATTGTCTTCCATGAGAAGCTGCAGATGAAACAATTTAATGTCTTCATGAACTTTATAACAACTAAGTAATAACAAGGAAATGAAGGGAAATTGTTTCTGTAAAAAAACAGCCAGAGATGGTTTGGTTGGCCATTTTCCTGTTGTGATTTAGAAACTACTAATAAGGAGAAAATAGCTTGGCTATCCATATTACCCTTAGGAGGAGAAACAAAGATGGATATTTTGAAGCAGGAAACTAAATTCCATAATCTCTATAATGGCAGAAGACAACCACATACGATGAAATATATTCATCCTGTGAAGTATATTCATCCTCCCTAATAGGGTGGTCTTATTAAACTGGTAAGTCACACCGAGGGAAAGATACAAATGCATTAGGAAATGACAACAAGTTGATCCAGGAAACACTACTAACTTATGTTATTGTATAAATATTGTCCATGTCTTACTTTTTTTGGACCAAGTTTCAGCTTCTTTATTCCTATCAATGTGATTCTAGAGATTTTGAGGAAAGTGAAAGTGGGTTTCATGTGGGTGCATTTGAACTAAATAAATTTGCTAATGAAAAATTTTAAGGTGTGTAGTTAGGAGGCAGCTGATATACTAAGAATTGGCTGCCATGTAAATACAACAGTGGTACTTCAGTTCAGGAATTTAATTTGTTCCACAATTCTGGAAAAGATGGCTGTGTTCATGTTCATAAAGGAGAGATGACTTCAGTTGTGTTTGTCACCTGATACAGTTTCCAAACAAATAAACAAAAAGTTTGCCAAATGCTTCTGTTTTTGAGCCAAATTCTTTACAAGCCAAATTGCTTTCAAACAAACAGTGAAGCAACGTATCACTGTATGTACTTCCTGTTGAACTCAAATGACCTTGTCTGTTCATCTTCTGTCAGGTCTGTAATTTAGAGCACTTGTTCATATCCATTAGGTCTCTAAGATAGGGATTCTATTTCTAGACTCGAAACTGTCTTACACTGAATTGTTTGGGTCCACTGAGAGTGAAGTTACCATTTCCTAATTCATTTCTAAACTTGATTCTGCTTCCTTTCACAACTTGATGAAAAGTCCCCATAATAAAATATGGATTTATAAATCAATAAAACAATAATTTTGGAGATAGCCTTTCAGAAGCTCTGATATGAATGAGAATATCCAGAGGAAGGTCAAGGTGATAACCCAAGGCACAACTACATGAAATGAGTCTGAAAAGAAGTCCAAACTGGATGCCAGGCAAATAGGCAGGATTAACAGATAAAAAGTTTTATGATTCAAGCCAAACCTCAGGTCTGGGGCAAGTGACTCATGGAGATTCCAAGGCAGAGCAATGAGACTGGACCCAATTGCAAAGCAGCTGCAGGTTGTAAAAACATAATCTATGTTAGACAGGAAATGGCAGGAAAGCTACAGTTTTGGAGAACTAGAATGTTAAGTAGAGACACAAGAAACTAGGCAAAAGCTAGGACTGAATATCTAGAAAAAGTAGAAGCTAGTAGCTTGTGCTGTGTAGTACCAGGAACCATCAGGGAGAATGGCTCATCACTGCTCCAGGTGCTGAGGTAACCAGGACACCTTAGAGTGCCAGGTCTCAGCCCATGACAGTGTCTGCGTCAGAGCAGTTTAATCACCAAAACCAAATGTCTGAGTTTCACACTGGTAGGAAGTCAAACATATGATAATAGGGGTGATCTGTTTACTCTAAAGTAGATATTGAAATATGCAGGATTTGGTTTTCACCAAAGCTGTTTAAGTTTTTAGGTACACAATTGTTGAGTAAAGTGTCCTAAATATTGTTTTTCTCTTTAAGCTATTCACTCAACAATATATTAATGACATATTATTACTCAGGTAACAAGATATTCACTGGAGATATAGGAGAGCATATTATATCACTGGCTTTCATGACCAAATGAACAGCAAAATTGGCAGTTAAAATATCAAGTGTTTATTATGAGGGAAGTATGGACAGGATCAGATGGGCACAGTTGTGGAAGTGGATGCCAGAGGAGGCTTTCTGGAGAGGGAAAGCTTCCACGTAACGTCTAAAGAACTAGTAAAATTTATCCAGGAAGACAGGCAGAGGTGAGGAGTAGTTTCAAATGGAGAAGAGGGCATTCGAGCACAGTAAACTGAACAGCCACTGTAGGAGATAAAAGATGGCAAATTGTGATGCAAGAACTGCCAAAGAGCAGCAGAGAATGAGATCAGAAAGGGGGTGTTAGAGCTCAAAGGGCCTGTGTTTTGGGACGAGGGACTTCAGGGTCAATTTCAGATCAGGAGAAGCCACTGAGGAAGTTTAAGCAGGTGAGTACTAAGTTCAACTCTACCATTCATTGCGCTTTCTCCAGTGGTAGTGAAGATCTCATTTAAGGAGTTAAAGCACTTGAGGAAGCCTATCAGGTTACCACTGGAGATATGATAAAGGGCTAAACTACAGCAGTGGTGTTGTAGTCAGGGGTTGTGAGAAGAGCAATTAGAATCAAGACACAGAACTTATAATATTATTTTGTGATGGTCACCCAGAGTTAAACACAAGAAAGTAAGGAAAATCTGTCCACAACATTAAAGACCCAGAGTATTCAGCCAAGGGCTTGGGTCCCACAGCAATGTCCTATATGAGTCAGATGAAGACCTAGAGACCATGACAATGCTTTCCATGAATCCAACTGGATTTTTACAGATCTGCACTGGGAAGGCCCAAAGGTCAGTGGTGGAAGCTAGAAAGTCTATGCCAGCAGGGTGAAGGAGCTGTGCTAGTAGGTTGAGGCTTCTACACTGGAGCCAAGAAGTCACACTCAAAACAAGGACCAGGGCTGTCCTGAAAAGCACCACAGCCATCCTCAGTGACACAGAGGTCCCAAGCTCCTCCAAGGATAGAACAGTCGAGGACATGCCAGAGAGCCAGTGGGACGAGTTTCTCCTGGAGATTAAACATCACACGTCTTCCCCTCCAGAGCCAGGAAGTGATGCTCAATGTAAGGACCAGAGCTCCCCCAAAGTGAGCCACAGCCACTCTCACCAACAAGGTCCCGAGCTCCTCTGAAGACAATGGCCGAACTCACACTGGAGAAGATAGTCATGACAAGCTCCTCCAGGAGAACCAATGGCTAAAACAGCAACACTCAAAGAAATCCGTAATGCCTATGGTCTTCTCCACGTCTCTATTTATCCTGGCAACTTTCATCAGGTGGACCCTCTACCCTCAGCACAATGCTGAGTCAGCTCACCAGTTTCTAATCCATAACAAGTGGTATTTGACTTATGGAAAGAGGAGAGTAGATTGACATGTAATGAAACACCAGTAAGAAATATGAGTTAAAATCATTTTGTGGGGAGAGAATTTTTCTTTAATGTCTGTAAGAAGGATGTACAAATGTAAACACATATTGTGTTGTATACATAAGATCTATATGGTGGATTGCATGTAAAGTTTACTTTCATATAGTGTCTTGAAAAATAAAATTACTTCAATCTAACAAAGATGATATTAATTATTTTTTGGAGCAAGTTTTCTTGCTAGGAACACACTAAATATTAATCCATTAAGCATTATTTTCTACTGATGAAAGATTTGTTGAGTAAAGAAAAGCTTACTGCACTTCTGGGTACATATTTGAACACTAAATGGATTCTCTTGTCTCTCGCTTTGTCATCAAAAAAGAAGAGCCAGTGAGGGAGATAAGAAGAATAAATAAATAAACAGGCTAACTGAAGATGTGCCTACTGGGAAGATTTACCGCCCATTTAGAGGCTCTTGTGAGTGAGACTGCAATATAGCAAAAGTTCTTTCTAAATTTTTTTTAACTAGTACCAACATGCCACTGACCATGTATACCAACAAAAATTTATATACAAAACTAAAAACAGAAAATCAATCTTTTATGATATGGCTACAAGATTTATTCATCAATGAGGTCATTCAGCTTACCATGGGTTTAGGACACATGCAGGTGTTGCACAACCGGGAGCCTAAACCTGTTGGTAGTATGCTGGTTAACCTTTCTCAATGGATTTCTGGGGATCACCAGGAAAAGTATTTCTGATCTCAGAAGTTCTTCAAAGTGGCTGTAAGAGGGCACGTCTTCTAACCACGTAGGTTACTGTGGGCTGCACTAATGCCATCTGTAAGTTAGCTAATGAGTCATTAACTGTCTGTTATACTTTACAGTCTAGTCTACCTTGGGGCGGGGAAAGGCCAGGTACTGTATTTTCAGAATTTTTTTTCCCACAAAATTTGTCAGGGAAAGACAAGCGGTGTACAAAATACAACTGGGGAACAGAAGTGCCTTATTGGCAGTGCTCTAGAGCTGCAGTTTAATTAAAAATTTAAGTAGATGTTTTAAGTTTCTGCATGAATCCTTTGGTGTATTTGGCTTTGTCTTGATTTTTGTACCAGATAGAAAAGATAGTAATTAGCTTTTCTGCACTACTTAAGCTCTTCATGCTCCCTGCATCCCAGATGCTTTTTATTCTAAGCACAATTGAGACAGTAGCCAATTTTTAAAATATTTGTAACATTTCAGGAATGTATCCACTTATTCATTTAACTAATACATACAGTTACTCTGCACTTAGCACTGTAAATAAAGTGGTGGATGAGGTGGTGATAGTCATTTGTTTCAGAGTTTAGAACATCTATGGACAACAGATGTTAAGAAAAACACTTATCTAATATTTAATTATACTTAAAGTTTTTAAAGAATAGATTTAGTGTACTGTAAGAGTATATGGCTTGTCAACTCACTGTAATTACCTTGAATTTGAAGATCACATCTTATACTTCATTTGAATTTCTCCATGGCTCAATGTAAATTAGAAAACAGAAGGTTAGCTATTCCATAACTTTGGTTAAGTCTGAATGAAATGATTGATGTCATACTAAAAATATTTTTATTTTCTTTTATGAACAAAACATGAAGCCTGCCCTGCAACTTTAAGCTGTAATTTGTGTTTGCAAAGTTCACTGAAGTTACCTTTCCCTAACCCCTGTGATCTGGTCAGAGCCCATGTTTAAATAAGGCCAGCTGCATTCTTTATCTCTGAATCCTAGTTACTGGGATCAGCTATTGGTTACTAGGTCTCAGTTCATAATTCTACTGATGTTTATTGGTCTTCTAGACAATCCAAAAATTGTTCTTCAACTCGTTCTTGGTCTAATTACTTCATTTCTATCTGCTAGAATATCTATCTGCACTGGTTGCTGCTCCAGTGTCTTTCCATCAGTATAACACGGTGGATCAGGGTGCTTGAAGTTGGCCTCAGTCACCTGGCCGTGATTTATGATTAAGGTGAATGGTTTGGTAAGTAATGTGATTTGAATTCAAGGAGTTTCATATCAGTATTATACCACAGCAGTATGTTTGCTTATTGGGCAGTAACTTCAATCTGGTTGGCCATTGTCCTTTAAAGACAACAAAATAAAAAAACAAAATCAAGGTCAAAGTTTCTTTTAAGAAACTAACAGACAAGAATAACTCTTTAAATACAAGTAACTGGCATGTAATTGGCAATTTGGTAATAATTCTGAAAACTAAAGCATCAGTTTCTCTACAGCAGTTGATATCTTAGTTATTTTCAAAATTAATTTAGTACATGTCTTGGTTACTTTTCTCTCATTGCTGAGACAAAATAACTGACACCTCAAATTAAGGAAGGAAAGATTTATTTAGCTCACAGTTTGTAGAGGTTTCAGTCCATATTCAGCTGGCTCCAAGGCATGACACAGGGACAACACTTTAAGGCAAAAGTAGCAAGAGCAAAAATGGGAAGAGCAAACCTCTTTTTCACCCTTTCATTGTAAGCAGGCTACCGCCCTCTAGGATGGGTGTAGCATTCACACCATCTCCTGTACCCTCTTCTTGCACAGGATGAGAACGTTTACAAAGTGAGAACCCTGGTCCCCTGCTGAGTTACTTCATTAAACTTCTAAACTTCTTAAGTTGACACAATGTGTCAACCATTACAGTCCATAAACAGTAATAATATACGTTATACCTAAAACCTCATGAATGTGTATTTCAAAAGGTGCTAAGAGTACAAACTCTTTCTTCTTTATGATCTCACAGAATGTGCTTGTATAGAGTTTGCCCTGATAAATCTTCGTACAAGGGTTCTTCCCTGCTAATAGAAAACGACCTAAATGAGGTGAAATTTATCTGATATCTTTAGTGCTTAACTTCATATTCGAGCATATAGAATATGTTTTGTTAAGGGAACAAATAAATAAATGATGATATTTTTACATAAAGTTTTCTTAGAAAGATGTCTTAGTGTCTTTCCTGATTACTGGGATGAAATACCAAACATTAAAGTAGGAGAGGTTTGTCTTGTTTCACAGTTGCAGAAGTCTCAGTCTTGACATTACTGGACAGCTCCAAGACAGGAAAAGCATGATAGCTGCTTGTTTCATGATGATCAGGAAGTACAGAGAGGGAAAAGCAGAGCTGGGGAGGAAGACAGACACTTCACACTCTCACTCCTTGTGACCCACCTCTTATGACCAGGCCCCATCTCCCAACATCTTATTCACCTACAGTACCCTCAGGACCCAGCCACCTTCCAAAAGCCCCATCTGTGAGCTCAGAGACTGGGGAGGGACATTCTCAATCCATACACTCTGTTCCTCACTCCCAAAAGACTCATGTGCATCTCTTTATGTAAAATGCATTTAATCCATCTCTAAGAGCCACAAAACGCATACAATGGCACAGAATAAATGTTCCCATTCCAAAATGGAGAAATAGTAAGATGAAGAGGAATGAAACCAAAGGAAGACTAAAACCCAGCAGGCAAACACTAAACTCTGTAACTCTGTGTCCAGCACTCTTGGCAAGTGGTAGTGAGATGTCAGATTCAAAAACTTTGGGTAGTCTCAACCCTATGAAATTGCTAGTTGCAGCTCTCAAGCTTTTCTTTGGAGTAGCTTTGCTTGTTGCCTGTGGCATCCTTCTGCTGATATTCCATGTTCCTGGGGTCTTCACAGCACTTTCAGCTTTACTCTCACATGTTCACATTATCCTCTCTAAGGGGAACATGGCCAGGTTCCCAGGCCTCCTTTTGTCTTCTCATTGGAAACTTTTCTGACCTCATAAGTCTTACATTTTGCTTTGTTGAACAACTGCTACCATGTGAATGATACAAAGATCTGTTGCTAGCTCAAAAAATAGCTGAGTTTCCTTGAATCATGACAGCAAGGGTCTCTGAGTGCCTGGATGGCTAAGCACTGTGAACTGAAGCCCAAAGAATAAATTCTCTAGGACAGTGGTGGCAAACCTGTGGCATGCATGAGTCATCACTGCCCTAGGAAGTCCATTTCAAGCAAGGGCCCACGGCCTCTCTTCTCTAGTGAAAGCTCTATAGCATTTTGTTCTAGATCTTGAAGTAGGTTGGGCTTCTAGATTTGTGAGATGCCCTCAAAGCATCTTTCATATTCTGATGCAAAGTACTTATATTCTTTTCAATGCTATTTTTTTTTCAGCAACCAAACTGTCCTGGGGCAAAACTTTAGAGGTCTCCAACTTTATGGACCCAAACTTTATAGGTGCTTCCTTTCAGGCCACTAGCAAAACATTTCAGATTATTTAACTTTGATTTTTTGTCCTGAGTCTTATGTCAGATGTGACTGAAATGTATCATCAGTGCCCAGGCCACAGCTTCACTATTGGCTGCTTTGACATTTTCTCCACAAGATTAATTAGGCCACTGCTCTTAATCAGCTTCCTGCAAAGTCTCAGGACATGAGTAAAATGTATACAAATTTTCTTCCAGAGCCTAACACACATTGTCTTGCGTTCAAGTGAAAATAGTCTTTATCTCCAACTGAAACCTTGGGTTTTACCATCTACATTTGTGTCAGCATTCTAGTATTCTGAACACTGACCAAAATCTCTCAGCAAGCTCAATACAGCATTCTAGGTCTTCTCTAGTTGAACTTTCCAGACCTTAAAAACTCCTCCTATGAACCAATTCCAAAGGCTTCTTAACTACATGGTCAGGCATATTTTTGGTAACAACCTCACTTCTCTAGCACCAAAGTCTGTCTTAGTTTATTTTCTCATTGCTGGAACAAAATACTCACCACCCAGAACTAAAGGAAAAAGTTTGTTTTCACTCACAGTTCAAAAGTCCCAGTCACTGCATTGTTGGCCAGTTCTAAGGCAGAAAATGTATGGTGGAAAGGCCAGGAAAGAGGAAAGTTACTCAAGTTATGCTGGCCAAGAAGCAGAGGAAAGAGGAACTGGAGGGAAAGGTATCCTTCCAATTCACGCTCCTGGAGAGCTGCCTTTTCTGACCAGGTCCTACCTTTCAAAATCACATTCAGCTATAGCACCGTCACCTTCAAAAATCCTTACCAATTAGCATGTGAGTCTCTGGGGAGACATTCTTAATTCAAACCATAACACAAGACTTGAAGAAAATTTTGGGAGTGGATCATAAGTTTTTCTCCTGAGTATGAAAATAAAGAAAAAAACTTATAGCTCTAGTCTTACCAAGTGAAACGTCACATTGGTAGGAAGAAAAATTGATCATATGTTTCATTTACTGCATCGGTATAGGAAAACTTGTCTATCTGAAGCAGAATCTCAAAAGAGCTGAATGCTTCCAGGTAGCCAAATTGAAACAATATCTTGAAGATTAACATATTTTAACCTATCAAATTTAAGATAACTTATTAAATTTTAAAATTGATTTTATTTTTATAGGGAGAAATCACAGTGCATGGAAACAATTTCCTTTTTCCCTTTTAAATTCATAATTTATTTTATCTTGTTAGTTTTGCTCAGATTTTTAAAATATCAATAAGCAATTGTGCCTTTGGGCACATATTTTAATGGAAATATATCTGATATTTTGACAGGAAGAATAAGTCTAGCTCTTGGCTGGTGGATTGAGAATCTTATTTTAAAAATTTACTTAATTCTGGCTTTTTGAAATTGCTCAAAATGAATGATTATTTATTTCCTTATGCTATTTCAGTATCTATTGAGATGATTGCTTTGTTTACTGATGGGGTAAATTGATTTAAAGACTTTTTTTTTTAATTAAAGAACCATTTTTGGAATGCATCCAGAATGACCATGGTACTATTGTTTGCTTTTTCTTTTTAATATTGGACAGGTTTCTATTATTTGATATTTTATTTATAAATTTTCAGTTAATATTTATAGTTGGATGAGTTTGTGGTTTTCTTCTGTCAAACTTTAGTAGAAGGATTATTTTAGGTTGGTAAAATTAATTAAAATTAATTGTGTACTTTTAAAAATTTAAGTAGCAAAGGAATTATTCATTATTTGAGAGACAGAAAAGCATTTTTCCAGGAACTGCAGGCTGTGCACTATTTTTTGAAAAAATTTCTTTGGCCACTTTTCTCCGACTTCTTCCATGGTTACTGAGATTTTCCTTTTTATCAGATTAGAAAAAATTTTTCACTGTTGCAGTTTGATATTTTTTCTGCTTTTATATGTCTGTGTTTTTCTCTCAGTTCTCGTTTGTTGCATTTGCCCAGATGATATATTCTATTGTTATTTTTTTGAAGAACTAGCTTTTGAATTTGTTGCTAAACTCTGTCTCTCTCACTATTTTCAAGTTTATTGACTTCTATTTTATTGGTAATTTGTCTTTTCCTGGAATTTACTCAGATTTAATATGTCTTAGATTTAAAAGTTTTACTTTACTTATTTATTTTAAATTTTAGAAATTAAATATTTTAAATTCCTTTGGCTGTACAGGTTGTCAATATTTTCCAGGTTTTTATATGTAGTATTCTTTTCTTTCTGGTATTTTCCAAATGATTCATAATTGTGGTGTTAGTTTCTTGTTTTATACAGAAAACAATTTAAAGCCAGTTTTCCTTCCCTAATTTCCAAGTGGTGCTTAAAGTGAACAAAAAGAAAAAAAAAAAAAAAGAAAAGGAAAGGAAAGGAAACAAATTTCTGCTTTGTGGTAAGAAAATGTAACTTTGTGTAATCCTCATCCCTGGACTGAGTTTTATCTTTCAGCAGCTGATTATAATGTTTGGTGATAGAGATGGTTAATGAAAGCAGTTACCATTTTCTTCATAGAGCTGCATGTGAAGATAGAAGGGAATGCCTACTGTAATCTTGGCTGTAACTTCCTAGATCTTGAGTGTAAAAGGATATAGGGAGAATAACAAAGTTCTCCTCGCCTTTGTTTTTGGATTTTTTTTTTGGTCTGATGATAATAAGTCAGAATGTTTTGTGAGTAAAAGACCACATAGATTTAAATTAATTTTGTTTATCTGCTTTCTAATCACATATTTTCTAGTTTTTCACTGTTTTAAGTTTTTTGTCTGTAAATTTTTGTATGTTTACTCAGTTCATTGGAGAATACGATCTAGATGCCAATAGTACCTGAACTTTATCTTTTTAATAATTTTGGTCTTTCAAAACTAATATTAAGTAGTTTATTAGTATTAAAATCTATAGAAAGTAAAAAATAAGTAAATAAACATCATTCATAATCCAGACATCTTGAGATAATCAAACTGTTAATTTTGGCAAGTAGTGTTCCAATATTTCTTGTTGATTTTTAATTGAGGTGAGCATATAGTAAGCTTGCTATTTGTTCTTTAGTCCCTGAAAGAAATTTATTTGCAGGAAAATTGCTAACAGCCTAGGAAGGGTGAATAAATCTGCACCTATTTTCAGTAGCAAGGAGAAGCTATTACTTCTTGTCACATGACTACAGCAAACCCTGAACCATGAAACACAGCAGTGAGCATGTGGGACGGGTGGAGGAGACAGGAGCAGTCAACCACCAGGGGCCCATGGACCCTCTGTGATGCAGTGGGCTCCCCTTAAGCACAGTTTTGTTGCCTACTTGTTCAATATTCTGTGGTAAATTCTAGTTCAAAATATTAATTGGAAATTTTCAGAAATAAACATTCACAACTTTCAGCTGTGCACTGTTTTGAAAATGTGATGAAATTTTATGTTTTCTTCATCTTCCTCTGATGTGGATCACTCCTCTTTCTAATATATTCACATTGCTTATGATTCCTGTGTATCAGTCACTTAGCAGCCATCCTAGTATCAGATCTACTGTCATGCATCACAGTTCTTGTGTTCAAATAATACTGTTTTACTTCATAATTGCCCCAAAGTATAAAAGTAGTGATGCATGCAATAAGGATATGCCAAATAATTTTAAGTGAAAAAATAAAAACCTTGAACTTTATAAAAATAAAAAATACTGTATGCTAAGGTTGTTAAAGTCGAAAGTAAATTATTGTTAAAGTTTTTCTTTGCTGTACTTATTAAACTTTGTCATGGATATGGATGTGTTATATGGGATTTGACATAATCCACAGTTTCAAGCATCCACTGGAGGTTTTGGAACATTTCCCATGAATATCAGGAGACTGTAGTAGTTCTCCAGGGAAATATATAAGATTAATGGTAAATATTTGGCTCATACAATTATAGAAGTTGAGATTATACAATTATAGAAACCTCATCTGCCTTCTATAAGCTGGCCACCCAGGCAAGTCGGCATATTTCCAGTTTGAGTTCTGAGACTCAGGAGGTTGATGGTATAAATTCTAGTCTGAATGTAGCAGGTTAAGGTCCAGCTCTAAAGCAGAGAAAGTGAATTATCTTTTGTTCTTATTGTTCTGTTCAGGCCTTCAAAATATTGACTGAGGGCCCCTCGTGTTGCTCGGTGTATGTATGTGCTTGCAATTTGCTTTACATACTGGACAGAATTCAAATTTTAATTTCAACTAAATATACGCTAATAGAGCCAGAATCATAGAATCATGCTTAACCAATAGCTGGGCACCTGGGGTCCAGTCAAGTTAGTACAAGAAATTAACCATCACCCCACATAAACTAAAACTCAGTATTAAGACTAAGGGTCAAATGGTATTTATATAGAGAATATTCCAATGGAAATGACATTGTAAACCATGAAAGTCATATCTCTATTGCTGCTTACATAGTAAAGATGAATAAAGAGCCTAAAATATGGTGATCTTTAACATTCCTTGTTAGTGAGAGAAAAAAAGAGAGATTTGGAGGAGAAACATACTTGTGAAATTTGAAGGAGGAATTAAGTATCCTGCTGAGGAAGAAATTTGAATGTGTTTTTCATGATTGAACATTTGGAACAATATAGTGATAAAGAGAGAAACAGTCAGTCAAGGGTATGTGTCTATTTCTACAAAGACAAAAGGAAGATTCCTTATAAAAGATAGGAAAGTAATGAAATTTGGCATACTTGGAAGGCAAATATTTCTGAGATGGGGACTCCTTTTGAAAACAAGGAAGAATATAATGTGATGTAAAGATAAAACATTGTCATGGTTTAAAATAATTGTGCATGAAGGTGAACAGAATGGTGAGGGTTAAGGTTGGATTGAAATAAACATTGTTAGACGAGGTGACACTATTTTCCTTAATTTACACTATTACACAACACCAATTTTGCATTAATGCTCTTACCAAATGTCAGGGAAATACCTATGAAATGTGTCTACTATGGAGCCGGTAAATAGTTGGTTTCTGAAGAAACAGATTATAAAGCTATTTTGTATTCGTAGACATTAGAAGTAGCTTCTGTGGTCAACGAAGCACTTTAAACAGTAATGTGAAACCACTGGCATCTGCTAATTGCTTACTTATTCAATAGTCCTTTTTGGTCTGTGCAATCGCAAGGAATAAAAAGAAGCTGCAATAATTGTATGATTGCAGACCTGCCTACAAAGCTTAAGTTCAAGAGCTTAGCATGCTCCTAATTTACTGGCTGACTTAGGTCAAATTACTCTGTATCACTTAGCATCAATTTTACACAGATGTCAAATAAGAGATCTGATTACTTAGATACTTTGGATTCCTTTTAATGTTGAAATTAAAGATCCTGTGATTCAGATTCTTGTCAATGCTGTCTTTGGTTATAATAATTACACTTTTTTTTCCCTTTTAGTCCAAGTAAATATATATGTTGTTTTACTTCCATGTAGGATAATGTTGGATAATGTTGAGGTTGGTTAAGAGTTTATCAGGTTTATCAGTCTTGTTTATCCTTTCAAAGAACCAACCCTTAGATTCATTTATTCTTTTTTGGTATTGGGGATTGAACTCATTACCTCATGCTTGCCAAGCAGGCACTTATGCTGCTGAGCTAAATCCCTTCAATTCATTTATTCTTTGTATTGTTTTCTTAGTTTCAATTGTGCTAATTTTTGCTCTGATCTTTACAAGTTACCCCCTTGTATGGTCTTTGGGTTTGACTTGCTTTTCTTTTTCTAAAACCTTCAGGTATAGCATAAGTTTGTTTATTTGTACTTATTCTGTTTTCTTGATGTGAGAATTCACTACTATAAATTTTCTTCTTAAGACTGCTTTCCTTGTGTCCCACAGGTTTCTGTTAGTTGCATTTGCATTTTTGTTTAATTTAGATATTGTTTAATTTCTTCTTTAATTTCGTCTGTGGACCATTGTTTGTTCTGGAGGGTGTTATTTAATTTCCATGTGTTTATGGAGTTTTTGCAGTTTCTTTTGCCATTAATTTCCAATTTTATTGCACTATGGTCAAATAATATGCATGGGAAAATTTCAATTCCTTTGTATTTACTTAAGCATGTTCTATTAGCTAGCATATGGTCAATCTTAGAGAACATCCCATGTGCCCCTGAGAAAAATGTGTATTATGATGTTGGGAGGAACACTTGTGAACATCTACTAAGTCCATTCATTCACAGATTTGATTTAGTTCTGTTATTTCTTGTTGATTTTTTTTGTTTTATTGATCTCTTTGTGATATTATAGTGATAACTAATATTTATTACTTCTTATAATCTAGGCACTTTGCATACATTTTCTGATGCAAAGAGTTAGGTAGTGCTGTGATTACATCATGAGACTTGGCAGATTCACTATTCCCTTGTACTGCGTCTATCCACATGGTTTGTACAGGAATTCATCAATTTAATTAAGAAGCATAGTCCAATTCAGTACTCTGTGGTGAAGGCTGAGAGTCTATATTTCTAAAAGCTCTTAAATGACACTGATGCTCTTTGTCCTTGGTTTACATTTCTGAGCATAAGTTTCCTCAACTACAAAATAAGGATAACAATGGTGTCTACCATTTATGTCTGCCCAGGGATTAAATCAAGTCATACTATAAACATATTTTTATAGCATCTGGAAAGTAGTAAATACTTAGAAAGGTTAGTTACTATTGTGCTGAATTTTAAATCAGTCTCACTGCACAGATGCTGTTATTAACCATTTTATTACAGAGAAAAAATCAAACTTAGAGAAGTTAAAGAACTGTTCAAAGTTGAATAATAATTCATGCAGGGTTTTGACTTTATATTGAAGTTTTAAAAATGATTTCTATAGGAAGCAGTCCCATCATTTCCTTTGTTCATCAATTTTTCATCACTAAATCCTAAAACTCAGCTTTTTAGTTGCCTCACCACCTAGTTTTATTATTTTCTTTCTGCAATGTCATTAACTGTCAGGAATTTCTTTTTCCCAAATTTTGGAAAGTGGTCTTCACGTGACACCTTCAGACATGTTTTCAGTGGACAATAGGAGTCTTCTATCCTCTGAAATTTTTATATTATGTTGAAAGTTTTTATTCCTTTGCTTCTTTATCTTTTTTATCATAATTAGATAAATTAATTTGTATTGGCTTTGTTACACTGCAGATGAAAAAAAAAAAACTAAATGATTAAGTTCACTCCCTAGGTGAAATGGTTTCCAGAATGAAGTGACTTTTTGAGTCTGAGGATAGGCTATTCCTTCTCCCTTGCTGTTTCTTAGAGCAATCGCTGAGTGGCTCTGGGGAACCCTGGCCAGGACGTTTCCTAACTCCTCAGTTACAGCCTGAGCCCTGAGAAGAGTTTTACTAGATTTTGCGATTTGTATACTTACCATCTTGTACATTCTCTCTGAACTCAAAAGAGCTTGAAAGAAATGTCAGAGACAGTCAATAAGTCAGAGATGCTAATGGATTGTGAATCAACCTTGGCTAAAGGTTGTGTTCTTTTATTGAAAAATCAACCATAGAAGTTATTCTTACAGGCACTAACGTTGTTTGTATGCCAGAAGGAAAGCAAATTATGATCTCTCATTTGTCAAAACATTAATTGTTTATATTTTGAATTGAATCTAGGTCTGAAATGCAAATCCATAATACTGGATTAAAATGTTAAGTTGACAAAAGTCACCTTATTTGTTCCACTTTCAGAGGATTCTCCCAGAAATAATTTGATACAGTTCATTTTGTTTTAGTTCTTGTTAACTGAAGTTATTGCTCCTTTTAGCTAGCAAGTTGTTTTAAGTATTGTTTTTCCTTCAAGTTTTTACCTGAGTAATTATAAAGTCAATGGTTGGTAATCAATATATCATAAAAGTCTAGGGATTTATTACAATTAGTGAGAAGTGGCTTTAAAATGCAGCATATCAGGACATATTTAAACTTATTAACAGAGGAGAGATCAGATTTCCCAAAATAGAAGCAAGGAACAGACTGTGCCAGTAATTTAAGGGGAAGTGACCGAATCTGAGAAATGAAGACTTGTGCTATAAATCTCAACATCTGACTTTATTACAGCTTTCATTTCCTCATCAGTTGCTCAAAAGCCATGTTAGGCTGGACACAGTGGCATCCACCTGTATTACAAGTACTTTTGGAGGCTGAGGTAGGAGGACTGCCAGTCTGAGCCCAGCTTGGGCAATTTAGTAACCTAGTGAGACACTGTCTCTAGAAAAAACATATTAGAAATGAATACTGTTGCTTGTATCTTTAGACTGTAAACTTTAGTTTCTTATTTCTTCTACTGACACAAAGCAGTTGTACACATTTACTTATTAATTTATTCTTCTTTACTTGTGCTAAGATCATACTGTCAGCCAGTCTTGCTGATGGATTGAATGTGGCTATTCTGAGAAAGAGAAAAAAAACCAAGATGGTCCTTAGGTGTGTGGCTGGATAGAGGGAATGGTGAGTCACATACTGAGAGACCCAGGAAAGGGACCAGTTAGAGACTGTGGAGTAGGGATCAATTCTTGGATTTGGGAATAGTAGGAAATATCCCATGGGTATTCAAATATGAACAACTAAAATTCAAGTTAGCAGTTGATGCTGGTGATTCAAGACTTAGAATCATCCAGTGGGTGATTAAAATACTGGACTAAGTAAGAGATGTGGAGAGTGGGTGTAGATTTTAAATTAAGATCTAGACCTGGACTCTGCTTATCCTTCTATTGTGTGTTAAGAAGAGGAGCATCCTGTGAAGTAGGTGGAAAAGGGAAAGAAAATGTAGTATGAGATTCTGGAAAGCAGGTGGAAAAAGACTTTCAAGAAAGACGGCTAATTGTGCTCAGTGTTCCGAGAGTTGCAATAGTATGGGGACAAAGCACTAGAACAGTGGTGATTTACCGTCCTGTTTATAGGAGTAGAGAATATGACGCTGATTACCATAGATGTCTACTGTGAGGAAATTTGCTACAAAAAAGAATGTAAAAATGGGCTAGGTCCTGGAAGGAGATGTGAATCAAAGAGGGTACTTTTTAAATGGAAGGCATTACAGCATAGTTTTATACTGACAAAGATGGTGTTGCAATTAAGAAAGAGGATAATTATAGGAGAAAAGTCTCTGTCGGCATAAAGAGATGGAGTCCAGATAATAAAAGGAGAGGTTAGCATGGTACAGAAGAAGGATATTTCATCCAGTGTGACAAAAGAGAAAGTACAGAGTAAATAGACGTAAGGGGAATTGTAAATTTGCTCTGAGGAGAATATAGAAATTATTTCCTCAATCCTTCTATTTTATGGGAAAATAAGAGGCAAGTCTTTCAGTTTGAAAAAAAGATGGAGCTAGTGTAGTGGTTTAGGGAAAGAAAAAACATGAAAGAGGTATCTGAAACACTGCATGTTCTCACTGGCACATAAAACTAAAACAATTGATAACATGTAAGTGGTGAGTAAAATATTAATTATTAGAGGCTTGGTAGGGTTTGGGGGAAGAGGTATGGCAAGAGTCTGGTCAACAGGTACAAGGGTGAATGAATAGGTTCTAATGTTTTGTAACACAGTAGGGTAAGAATTGATAATAATTACTTGCACATTTCAAAATGGCTAGTGAAGAGGATTTTAATGTTCCTTACATGATGAAATGGTATCAAAGATGACAGATATTCCAGTTATCCTTCACTGATCATTTCATGCATTGTGTACATGTACTAAAATATCACAGTATACCCAATAAATGTGAAAAGTTTTTTTATTAATTAAAAATTTTAAAAAAATTAAGAAAGAGGTGCTCAAAAAGTAAAAAAATCAGCAGGCAATAAACTGCTTCTAGGTAATATTAGCCTTTTTTTGAGGTGTGAAGTGATATTTGAAAGGGCAGTCAGGGTAGTTCTGAGGTTTTCTCTGGCCACTTTCAGCTTCTCAGTTACAGATGTGTAGTAGGCTTAGAGTTAGCTTTTAACAGGTTAGTATTTCTGTTTTGCCAGACAGTTACAAGGGAGGTAAGCAGCTGAGGATCCATGGAAAGATTGATTAAAACGATGGACCTTGGGATGTGAGTTTTGTAAAAAGGAAAGAAAAGATTTAAAAAGGGTAGATGGTAGGATCAATGAATTTAATGGCCTAATAGACCTCAGATAATTTAGGAGTAATAATGGGTGAGAATGTGAACTGGATAGGTAGAAATTAAAAGTTAAAGATATGCTTGAAATTGAGATTACAGAAATCAGTTTCTAAGAGCTGGAACATAACACCAATGTGTGTGCTTGATGTAGGAATGAAGGCAACATCTACTGAAACATGAAGGTCTACTGACACTATGTAGTCCTACCTGGATCAGTTCTTTAAGCACTGCAATCAATAATAAAACACCAAAAAATGATAAGAGGATAATCCTAAGGTTCAAATTTTCAACTGACTAGGAGGTCAACAGATAAATTGTCAGGAATGCAACAGCTGGTAAATATGTTTTTGTAGTCATAATTTTAACAAAAGTGTGGTTATGTATTTTACTTTGGCCACTCAGTTCCTCAGGCAGAGTGATACAGAACAAGCAGATTGTTGGGTATTACCAGGATTGGAATTTTACTCAGTAAGTATGATGGAATGAAAACAAAGAATGTGGAAATGAGGAGTGTGAAGGGACTTCATCCTTATTAAGGACCAATGGAATCCAAGGTAGCTCAGAAAAGAAGGGAAGCTAAAAGATAAATGAGCTAGTAGAGAAATAGGATGATGTCTATTTTTCATCAGATGTGAAATCTCTACAACTAACTTGGGTAATTTCAGGACAGCATGTGTAGAATAAAAATCAGTGGTTAGAACATGGTGCTCAGTGGGAAACTTGAGCCTGAGGTTTCAGAGGGAGTGCAATTAACAGTTAGGACAACATAGAGCTGAATCCAAGACTCAAATTTAGGAAATGATCTTTCAGCATGAGGAGCTGGAGGAACTGAGACACCATAGTGTTGATATCATAAAATATTTTGAAAGCAGTAGAGGCGGAAAGGTAAATATAGAGCAGACAGTATTTATCAAGAAGTGACGAGGAGTGACTATGGTTTACAGATGACAGTAACACTTAGGAAGTGTGTGATGGCTCCAACTTCAAAAGAGCTAGGGTTTTGAGCACACAGAGAAGAAATAGTTTAGGAGTATAAAGGGGATTGAGGAAGACACCTATTCACCTCTGGCTTTTGGGATATGGAAAGGCATGAGAAAAGATACCCTTTCCTCAAGGAGGCTGTGTCCCCAGAAGGCAACCAAGCGAAACCAGTGTTCAGAGATTGATTGTAGAGATGCTGTTTAATGAATATCATAATTTGGGGAGCTTAGAACATAAATTTATTCCTGCACAGCTTTTGGAGGCAAGATGTCAAAAATGAAGGGTTTGGCTGGACCATATTATTTCTGAAGGCTCTTAGGGACGTTTGTTCCAGGCCTCTTTTTTTTCCTGACTTCTGGTAGTTTCTTGTCTTTATAGCACAACTCCAGTTTTCACGTGGAATTCTTTTATCTGTGTGTCTGTTTCCTTTCTATAAGTGTGCTATTCATATTGGGTGAGAGAGCATGACCTTACCCTAACACTAACTAATCAGATCTGTGACAACCTTATTCCAAAGAAAGTCACACTCTCAAGTATTAAGAGTTAGGATTACAACATACAAACAGGGAGAGGCAATACAATTCAATCCAATCTGTAATGAAGTATTTCCTGGTGCTTTCATTACATGGATACATTATGTTATTTAATATGTTTATAATCTGCTACTGCTGCTAAGTAAGTTTTGCAAGTTCATCAAGACAAAATCACAAAATTTGTCAAATAGAAAAAGTTTGATTTGGGAATTCATTTATTTTTTCTGTGTGTATGCTTGTTCCATTTACTGAAAACCTCTTTCCCTCTGCTCTCCAGGGGCTCTACTTGCCTGATCTTTTGCTCTTCTGTTTTGGTTTTTAGTACATGTTTGCAGTGCATGCTATTTACATTCGTCTTGGGGAGTAGGTGCATGTACATAACATATCTTGACTCTTTTATTCACTTTTCCCTCACCACACATGTTTTGCTCTTCTTCATTTTCCATTCTCTTCATGAGATGCCTTAGTGAGTTCTTACAGAACTGTTTTTATTGAAATAATTATTTTTAAAAAGAAAAGAATACAAAGTAAAATTTATTACCTGCTAGCTACCATGTTAAATGCTTTCATAATGTTCTCTCTAAATTTCTGTTACTTCTCATAAGGAAAGGATAGATATGATCTCTTTTTATAGAGAAGGAAATTGAGTCATACATAGATAATGTGGCATTGCTCAAGGTAATGCGTCTAGTACAGGGAACATCCTGGTTTCAAACTCAGTTTGATGGACTTTAAAGTGCTTTTTCCTCTTTATGTCATTTACTCCCTGGTGTAATAAGCATGTACTCTCTTTCAAGTATATTTGCTTTGGAAGAATCACCACGTTGTACGATGTAACAGGACAGCTTTCTGGCCTGGATGATGGAGTCTAGGATGTTGTATGTGGCTTAAATAGTTTTTTAGTAGTAAGATTACTCCTTAGTTTCAAATGTAAAAGTATATATTCAAACATAATAATAATATCTACTCCCATAAAAGATAATGTGTGTTTTTAATAATGAATATTTCTTTTTCTTGGCCAATGATAATTCAGATGGAATCAGAATAATTTTTAAATCTGTATGTGTCGGGATCTATAACTACTTGTAAGGATGGACTATGGGGTAGGCAAAATGGTAGGCTGCTTTTTGGGGGGCACATCTTGACCCATATTAAGGCCAAAAACTCAGTTCTAAAGTTTGGCACTAGTTTGTAAGTCAGAATCCATTATTACTATGTCATAGAAAACTATCCCAGTCGCAGGTGTCTGCTAATTGGTCCCTCCCAAATAGATGCAGCTTTTCTTTTAATGGTTTAAAATCTGTCAAGTCTGTATTGTATTCAGCTCTTCAAGTGTGACTAACCTATTAATAGAAACACATAGAAATTATTTTTCAAAAGAATTTCATTGAAATGTGAGTGTAAGAGACGATATGAGAGAGTGGGATGCAGTACACTGCGACCTCATGTAACTGAGTCATTTCCTTATCTAGGCCTGTGCTTCAATCCTCTGAGTGATACAGACTTGAGATCATTCCTGTGACATCAACATCAAACTTCAGTGAATTTAAGAATCTCTGGAGAATCCTATAAAGGCCCTTTTCTCGAATATTCTAAACTACTATGTTAGGTGAAGTCCATACCTGTAAAGATCTTACAGTGATCATAGATGGCCTTTAAGAAACACTAAACAAATGGTATAAATTTATTGAGTGAAAAATGCAGTTTTTTAGGCAGCAACTTATTTCTTTCCAGTGTGCTTCACTCTTGACTTGATGTACTTAATATCCTGAGAAGCACACGGAAGGGAGCTTAATATATCTTAGTAGGCAAAGTCACTGTGGACATTTCTTATGTAAAATAGTATTGAATCAAGAAAAGTCTGCATACATTATTTCTCATGTAAATCTTTTGCAAAATATGTTGGTGTGGTGGATTGACAAATAGTGGTCAACTTGTAGCACCCAGCTGAACTGAATCAGCATGGTGCTGGGTGTGGAAGGGCCACCTGAGGATCATTGCCAACAGCATAACACAGAAGAACTAGAGGGGAAAAGATAGTGCGCTATTGGTTTTCCTGGAGAAGCTTGCCACACTTGCTTTCCTGATACGAACTCAGTTGTTCTCATCACTGGAGGAGGTTGGGTCCTCACTGTTGCTGAGAATGGTTGCAATTCTTTTTGGGAGAGCACTGGTCCTTACTTTGAGCATTGCTTCCCTGCTCCAGTGCTGCTCCCTCAGCCTGCTGGCACAGATGCTTTATCCTGCTAGTGCAGACTTTCTCTCTTCCACCACTGACCTTTGGGCCTTCCCTGTGCAGATCCTTGAAACAGACTTGCATGAGACATTGTTGTGGGCTCTAGGCCTCCAGTTGTGCACATGGTGGGTTTGAGCATTGGCTTTATGTCTTTAGCTGAACTCATGCAGGACACTTCTGTGGGATCCAGGCCCTCATCTGAATTCTTTGGGTTTCTAGTATTTGGACAGATTTCTCACACTCTTTCTGCATTTGACTCTTTGAATGAATATTATAAAATAAGCCTATAAATTATGTGTCCTGTATTAAATTGTTTCCCTTCAAACCCTGACTATGACAGTTGGTTACATTATTTCCCTCTTATTTCCCCCAGCTTCCTGAATTATGACTGTCCATTGTCTTCCTAACAGAATGATCAGTAAAGAAAATTAAGTGAATTGCCATTATTGCTGTACTTTTCAAACAATTCAATTTTGCTGATCTCACTTTCTTCCTCTAATTTAGGGGCATGGAATCCAGAATCAGATTTAACAGGCTAGAAATTTCATTGGATGCCACCTAATATGTTCCTTGCCTTCGGCAGGATCTCATCTAAGTCAGTCTACTGCAATTGTAATTCCCAGTGCACCAGAGGTAACTGTACCCATACTGTGGGGGGAGGGGAACCACACCTGCATTCATGTTCTCTCATTAGTCCTTGTGCTGTCCACTTCTGTCCCTGGTTATAGTGGTGGTTTTTCTATGCATGGGCTATTGATTCATAGCATATTGCTAAAGAGAGAAGATGCATCAGGTCTTTTAATAGCTGAAGACTTTGATGTGCTTGGCAGACAGTTCTCATGAACAATGAAAGGAACAATGAAAGAAAAAGATGTCACCACCTGTATTTTTAGGCTAGATACCTAAAGTGTGGATTGGAAGCCGTATGGGAAATGTTCACTTTATTATCTGGGTAGTGTTACACTATGATAAGGGTGTCCCGTTACCTCTACCCGCTCCCCAAGTCAAGCAAATAAGTGCAATAAGGAGCTGAAATAGCAAGGATTAATGATAATGATGCATACATTTTAACATTCATATGAACAAAGAATTCTTTGGGATTTTTCCATTTATTCTAAATTTTTCCATATCAGCTTATTGGAGACATGTTAATGAATAAGAACAGGGGATATCAGAGACCAAGAATGAGATAAAGTAAAGGCTGAGAGTCCCGCTATCTGTAACCTGTATAGGTAACAGCAAAATTCAGAATTAGAACAGTTTTATGAATTTTATATTAGAAAGTAATCACCATTTGTGCTCCTTGCCAGGCCTGTAAAGTCCTAATAAGATGGTACTGAATGTAGAATGTGTTCATTGGACACTTATAGCCCTTTTCAACTCACTTCAGTGATCAGGGTGAGACAAGAATCATTTGCCTCAGGTTCTTCTTGTGATCAGGATCTGCCAGGGCAGGCCCAATTCCTTGGGAAATGTGTTCTCTTTGATCAGAAGGGGTGCCAAGTACCTGGAGTCATTTCCTGATGATTCTACATTCTCTTAAGCCATGGATAATATTGACCAGCCTGTATGCTGGAGCCAGTATTTCAGCAAGAGGCGTGGATAGTGATTTCTGCTTCAGTTTAAAGGTTGTATCTGGTGACAGCTGAGATCTCTGGGTTCTAAGATTCCAAGTGATAATGGACCGAGTAATCATATTTTGCTTGGTTTGAAATTGACTTTGCATTTTCAATGATGTTGAAACCAAACAACTTTAATAGCAGTGACTTCCAAGGTTCATTTCTGTGATATAATTCAAATTGCCTGTTACAAGATAGTTTTATTGCAGAAAAATTCAATATACTCAATAAACCTAATATAGTACAAAAAGAGGCTCTTAGAAAACTATAATTGGGTAACATAAGTGAAAATAAATCAAAAACATGTGAATGAAGTTAGGTTTTTAAAAAATACTAAAATAGTTTTAAACATTAAATAGTGAGAATCAGGGCAAAATTTATAAAATTCAATATGCTAGATATCGATTCAGTATTAGATTGCAATTGGAGTAAATATATGACATCAAAGATTTTACATCTTTAAAAATTTTTCTCTTCTGCCCTTTAATCCTTTCTGAAATTGCTTCCTGGAATTAGCCAGACACTGACTTGTTTGTTAATTTCCCCTTAATATCCTAAAGTCTTGTATAAAGTGACCTTTTTCTGTTCCTTTTGTTTTGCAGGAATTTCTCATTAGAATTGGAGACAAAAATTTTAAGGGAAATTCCAATATAATGGAAACAGCAATGTTTTCTGTTCTGGAATTTCAATATGAAGCTATAAGCAGCTTGAGTACTTTCAGACTGAATAAACCCCCACGTGAATATATTCAAACTTCTTTGTGTAACATTTAAAAAGTTCCCTTTTCTTTCCTATCCCCACGATTGATACACAGAGGCAAAAATGAAGTGCAAAGTATTACTTTCCCACAAAAGGAGCCATGATTTTCCTTTTCTTTCCCTTTAATTTGTAATTGTTTTAAGCAACAAGGGAAAAAGTTGATTTAAAAATTTAAATAAAGGAGGAAGTTTGGAGAAATTTAATCAGTGAGTACTAAGCTACACATAGATAAAAGAAATGAGGTCTGCTATTTTGTTGTTTAGTAGACTGATTAGATAAAATGATAATATACTATAAATTTTTAAAATTCTAGAAGAATTTTGAATGCTTTTTAGGACCAACAAATGATGTTTGAGGAGATAGACACATTTACATGATTTGAGCATAATACAATATGTACATGAATTAAAATAGTACAATTTTTCTCTCAATAAAAAATGGAAGAAAGAAATTTAAATAAAAATTTCTAATGGGTCCTATGTGTAGCTTGATGCTTATAAAAGTTCATTAAATATGAATTTTTTTTTCTTGCTGACGGGAAAGTCTCCTACCCATACTTCTTCTTTTCAGAATCTCTTAAATTAGGAAATACCCAGATTTGATGTCTGCCTATCCTAACTATCAACCTTAGCTAATTTTAGTCTTTGCTTAAATTTAAGACAAACAACTTGGGGAATTCCATATGAGGCAATATCATAGCCTCTTAGAATTTCAGAGCTGGCTAAAACATTTTTTTTAGAGAATTAGCTCATCACTCATTTTATAGAACAGAATACTCAAGTGTAGAATGATTTACCAAAGTTTATGCATCAAGTTGAAAGGATCTGGGTTGAGAACTCAGGTTTCTTGACTATGCATCATTCTTTGTACTGTGACACAGATGGCTGGATGAACTTTTGCTTTTAAGGACATTATTCATAAATAATTTCATTTTAGTTATTCTCCACAGTAGCTTTGTACTGGTTTTAGCCCTAAGAATCCTATATCTTGATCAACTTCTCAGTATGATTTTTCGTTCACCTATGACTGAGGCTGATCTCAGACTATAAAGTAGTCAAAAATTTGTCTGCTTTTTGTTTTCTGCTCAGAAGGACAGTGGATCTGATAACCCCATTCAGATGCTGATTATCTTGTAAGGGGAGGAAGAACCCTTAGAAGAGAGACACTGCCTGTGAGAACAGATAGGAGAGGCTTTTGTGGCTTCTCCGTCTATGAAGTGCTTCCTTTCGAAGACCAAGATGCTGACCTATGCAGTGTTTTGTTGGACTCTTTTTGTCCAAGGCAGCTCATCTTCTATTTCTAAGTTCCCCTGAGTTCAGCCTTCCTGTCTCATCTAGGTTTGAGGGTTAATCCGAGCTTCTAGGTATGCAAATCACTCAGAACACAGGCAGGTTTTAGCAGTCTGTCCAAGAACCCACTTCAGTTCCTGTTTTCTCTTGTTCAAACTGGCAAGTTGAACAGTCAGTTCTGTTCCTAAAGGGTGGGTCAGGAGGTTAAGAATAGATCATTTTCTACTACCAAACACCCACTCAAGACCACCTCTGAACTTGTCCCCTTAGGGATACTAGTTGAAGTGATTAACATGTAGTGCTTAACATAGTAGTCAGATTGCTGACTCTGGAATCAAATTCTTTGAGTTTACATCTAAATTTTAGATTTTCTTACCTGTGTTTCTTTGGCAAATTACTTACTATCTTATGCCTCAGTTTCTTCATTGGCAAAATGAGCATATCAATATGATATGTCTTAAGGTTTTTGTGAGACTTAGATGGGATAATACATGCAACATGCATAGAAGTTAATAAAAAAAAGTTAGCTGCTTTTTTTTTTTTTTTACATTTTCTTGCTGTATAGCTCAGGCTACCTCTGACTTTTGATCTGTGACTCAGGCTGACCTCCAACTCACAATTTTTCTGCCTCCTACGTGCTGGTATTATAAGCATGTCCCCACCATGCCTGGCAATGTTAGTTGTAAGTATAATGAAGTAGAAGTAAAAGCTGTGGAAAGTAGAATAAGAGCAGATGCTTCTCTATCACTTCAAAAACTTTTCAGTTCAAGTGAAAGCATAGACACTCCACATGTCTTATGCTTCATTTCTTTACGAGAAAAAAAAATTGGTTGTGCAGAAAATGAATGAAGCACTTATATGTAAGTAATAGTTACACTGCCAGAGTTCATCTTTCTGGTAGCAGACTTTCCTTTTCTATGTCTTCCTCTTGGAAAAATATTAGCACATAACAAAATTTCAGAGCTGTCTTTTTGTTTCGCATTTTCATAGACATATGAAAAGAATCTTTTTTCTTACGAGCTTAAGTTAGAGATTCAGATGTGAAGACAATTTCTATGTGCTGGAGCTCATCAATCTTTATTAAAATACAAATCATAACATGGTAGAGAGGATGGTTTTAATGAATTTCCTTAATCAATTTATATGACTAATGTTATTGATGAAGAACTGCAGAAGTAAATGATGATAGATGACATTTTCCTGTTGGAATAGAAATGTTTCTCTATGCTATGGTTTGGATGACTGTCTCCAAAGGGCCATATGATAAAGAGTAAGGACCCAAGATGGCACTATTTAGATGTGGTAGAATGTTCAGAAGCTAGGGACTACTAGAAGGTCCTTAGATCACTGAGAGGAGGGAGTGATGGGACTCCACAGTCTCTCTGCTTCTGGTTTGAGGACGTCCATACTCACTGGCTTGGACGTGTACTCTGCCACAGCCATTTGCCACCTTCTTTAGAGACCTCAACCAATGGGGCCACCCAATCTTGGACTTGAATCCCCAGAACACTACCCAAAATAAACCTCTCTGTATTTTATAAGTACCATATGCTGGCCATAGTGAGAGAAAGCTGGTGATTACTTTCTAATATAAAATTCATAAAACTGTTCTAATTCTGAATTTTGCTGTTACCTATACAGGTTACAGATAGCGGGACTCTTAGCCTTTACTTTATCTCATTCTGGTGAATCTTTTATACACATGCAGCAGAGTAAACACAAGACCATTCCACTTAATTAGCTGAGAGTACTTTTCATAGAAAAAATAGTTCATAGTGAATTTAATTAAAATAAGTGAAAATCTAGTAATTCCCAATAAAAATGAGAAACCAAATATTTTAATGGTAAATGCTTCTTTATTCCATTTTCAGGAGCAAGAAACTTTATGAGCAATGTATGTATGAGTGAATGAACATAAAACTAGCATAGTTAAGGGATACTGTGCTATAAATTGATTTATATCATTTCATGTGGTTGATATCAAGAGGTTAAGTAAAGTTTATTTCACCTTTAGGCACCGAGTTCTGTAAAATGTCATTGTATTAGTAGGGAATGCTTTTAGCAAAAAGAAAACAGTTCTAGAGTGGCTTCATTATCCTGGGAGAGGTTTCAGTCTGTCTTGCTCTCTTTCTCTTGTCCTCTTGACCTATACAATGGGTCAGTGCAGCAAAAAGGCCCTGGCTGGTACCTCAGACTTGGACTTCTCAATCTCCAGAACTAGCACTGTGAGAAACAAACTACTGTTTTTTTTAAATCACTCAGTCTATGATATTCCTTATGGGAACACACAGACACACACACACACACACACACACACACACACACACATACATCCTTGTTAAGGAGGAAAATGTTGCATCAGCTCTATCTATCTCTGTTTTATGAGGGGAAAAAACTGCTCTAGAAACTTCCTCAGTATTTTATTGGGTAAAACTATATCCCACAACCCCCTCTAGCAGAATGGGTGATTGGAGAAGTGAGGAAAAATATGACCTGTCTCTTTTGTTTTTTGTATTTCCTGTTTTTTACTCTTTAAAATAAAATGTAAAAATAGTACTAACTTAAAAAAAATGGGCCTTTCCATCTGGAGCTGTGGCAAAGGTGATGTCATGTATCTCAGTCCTAACTCCACTGATCCTTCACCCTATCAGCTGTGAAGGTGCATGTGATTTTTGGAGCTGCTGTGTATTTCTCAGCATAATATAGCAGCATCAATGCTTCAGGAAGTGTCCATTTGTACACCAGTGAGAAGAGGCTGGGGCCCTCACAGGCAGCAGAGAATTTATTGAATACAATCTATGTTAGATATAACAGTTAAAAACAATAAAACTTTAGACAATTTGAAAATACTGATATTTTCAGTTTGGATACAGGAAAGGGCAGGTGGTTCATAAAGAGCATGCATTTTGAAGTTTTCCAATCACTTTTTTCAAAGTGGCATCAGGAACCACTTCAATTGTTAGTCAGTGATTGTGCAAAAAAAAGTCTACAGAATATGAATAAGGTAAGATATCAGGGTACCTAATGCAGAAAGAATAAAGTCATTGTGATTGTAAGTAACTGAATCAGAGATATCTCTCAATTGAAGAATCAAGAAAGTCCAATGAGGGAAATGTTTGCTGGTGAAACTGTGAGACCTGAAATTTTAAGGAGAGTATGAATTTAAAATATATCATTGTATTGTCAGAAAATTTTCAGATATTTTGGGGAGACTCATAAAATACAGTTGCTGAAAAGATGGGGCTGTTTGTCCATGAAATTGAATATAGACCTAATAAGTAGGCCTGAAAGATACCAGGATGTGTCTATAAGGTTTCTTTGTTTTCCTTTGCTCGGTGTTATGGTTTATGTCAGATGCCCTCCCCCAAAGTTTCATGCAACCATGGATGAGGCTGAATCTAGCGTTTGTGATTGGTATGTTGTCTAGCACTTGGATTGGTGGTATGAGTGTTACACCCACCCAGGGGTGGAGCTAGCATACAGTGTAATGCAGGGAAGAAGGCCTGTCTCTCTCTTTTGCTATTTGCTGCTGCCATGAACCACTGCTCCTCAGCCATGTCATTTTATTTTGGAGCCAAGTGAGTATGGACTGAAACCTCCAACCTGTAAGAAATAAACCTTCCCTTCCCTACCTTTGGGCATCAAGCATTTTGTCTCAACAACGAGAGAGAAAAATAACTAAGACACTTGGCATCCTGGTAAATTTTATCCAGGGAAGCCAAATATACTTTTCCTCACATCTGGCTTTCCCTTGACCAGAAACCATGTTCTCATGATCCTTCCTTCCATGGAGGGGTGCTCAGATCAAAATCTTTTAATTTTAATTTTTATTATACTCATAAGTTATTTGATGAGAAAGTAAAGACAACACATGAGCTAGGATGTAAAAAAATATTAATATTACTAGGACCAGAAACCGAGGTTCATATTTGAGTTCTCCATGGTGACTGCATGATTTTAACTAAGTCTTTGGATCTCTCTGTATTTCAAATCCTCATAGACAATGAAATTTGAAGGAGGTGAACTTTAACTTCCTGCAACTCCAATATTTTATACACTTGTGCATTTCATAATTCAATGTTAGTAATATTTAAGATCACCATTGCTATAGATTAGTGACTCCATCACTGCTTCCATTAGCATTGTCTGACTCACAACTAACACTGATTGGTTGCTTCCTTGGTGCCAGTTCCTTTCTGAAATCTATGTATGTAGATAAATATATCCCAATAATTTCTACCACAGTCTATATGGCAAGTGGTATTTTTTTATACTTTAAAGGTGACAAATTGAAGTTCCCTGAGATAAATGAATAGATAGTTACGTAAGCTGTTGCTCACATCCAGGGCAGTCTGACTCCAGTGTTCTGCCTTAACCTACTTTTTACAGTACAAGGTTAACTGCTCTATGAATTAGGAATATCTCCCAAGTTCATAATTTTAAGGTAAAAATATAACTATACATTAAATTTATTTTCACCAGGTATTTTAGAGTATTTGTATCTGGTCAGGAGAGCAGTTGGCTTATATGAGGATTTATATGAGGATTTGTATGAGGAATCTGTAAAAGTATAATTATTTTTATCAGATTTGATAGGTTGTAGAGCCAGAACATCTCAGTTTGACATCAGAGCCCATTTTTCAAGGAAATTCACTATCACCAGCCACATCTCAATTTGAGAAGTCAGAGATTCACATGGCTTTGATGAAATGTTGGGAGACAAAAATTGTGTAAGCAATTGTCATCTTCAAACATGTGTCTAGCTCTTTACAAAAGGGTAGAGGTAACCTGAGTTGGCAGGAAAGTTTATGATGTTGGTTCCCTGGCCCGGGATAATGGTTACAAATTTATATTAAGGAGTTCGGTGAACTCCCCAAAAAAGGAAAAAAAAAACATTTCTTTTTAATTTAGGAGAACTATGAAAATGACAATGATTCTATTTTTCCTTCACTTTAAAATCTGTTATTATTTTTTCCTATTTTGATCAGCATTTTAATCTATGAGGTTTTATTTAATGTGATTTCTTTACTGTATTTGAGGGCCTACTTTAAGAAGGGAAACTATAGAGATTCTACGTATGTATTAACTGCCAATTAAATTTGGATCTCTAGCTGGGGATTTAGCTCAGCAGCATAAGCGCCTGCCTGGCAAGCTGGAGGTCATGAGTTTGAACCCCTGTACCAAAAATAAATAAATAAATAAATAAATAAAATAAAATTGGATCTCTGATATTTCTCCTTAACAACACAAGAAAACTTTGACACCTATTACGAATCACAGATTTCTGAGTTTATCCATTATTATTGTTCAGGATTTTTTCATTAGATGGATTTTCTCACTTCCCTTTCCCTATCATTACTGTTACATTTTTACCCAGTGAATTTTCAAAGTTTGTCACCTTCTTAGTGCTTTCTTTGCTTACCAGTGCTCTTTGTGTTTCATTTTTTTTTTTTCTTTTAGATCATTTCCCCCTTTTCCTAACATTATCTGTGACTATTAGGGAAAAAATAATTCAGTTTTATATTTGTTTTAAAGTATCTTCATTACACTTTTATTCTTGAAGAATGGTTTTCCTGGTCATGGAATTCTAGCTTGAGTTACTTTCTTTCACAATTTGAACATTTTCCACAGTCTCTGACCTTAATTATTGCTGTTGAGAAATGAACCCTAAAATTGATTCTCATTTCTTTGTAGGTAATTTTCTTTGCTTTCTGGCTGCCTTAAAATTTTCTCTTTCTCTTTCCTCTCCTACAATGTCCAGATGTAGATTCCTTTTTATTTTTCCTGTCTGACGTTGCCGCAGTTTTCATTGTTGTACACTAAATTACCACAAATTCACTGTCCTAAAACAACATTAGCTTATTAATCCACATTTCTATGGGTCCATGTCTGGCCTGGCATGGCTGGACTCTATGCTTATGGTGCATAACAGTGCTGAAGTCAGGATTTCAAACTGACTGGATTCGCTTAAAGGCTCCAGAGTATATGGGGTATGGAGAGGATTTCGTCCAAGTTCATTCAGTTTGTTGACAGATTAAGCTCCTAGTGGTTATAGGAATGAAGTCTCCGTTTATTTGCTGGATGTTGGCCAGGGATGTTTGCAATTCCTAGAAGCCACCCACATACTTGCCTCTCAGTTTCCTGCATCGTCAAATCAGGAATAATGTGCCAGACATTCTCTTGCCTCATCTTTGACTTCCTATATCTTTGACATTTGTACCACATTTAAAGGGCTCAATTGTATGTTTTAAAAGTCCACTGTGGCACATAATACATACCTAATCATTGGAATAAAATAGATCATATATACCGTCCAGGGATGAGACAAGGCATGTGCGCTGGAGCCCAGGGAATTGAGATGGTGTTTGGACTTCTGCCTATAATGAGCACTTACTGAGCTTTTTACACATGAGGACATTTTTCTATGGTCGCCTATTGAAAAATACTGCATTCTTTTAAAGATATCACAATTATATATATATATATATATATATATATATATATATAAAATCTATATGTATGGATATAATATACACAATTTTATATGACATATAATTTATAGCTAATTTAAAAATTAATTTACTAGTGATCGAAAATTGAATTGTTTACCTATTTCTTTGCTTTTATTTCTTTTTTTCCTATTATACAGTGAAGTGATAAACATTCCTGTTCCGCACTTTAGTATTGCCTTATAATTTCTTATAACTTTCTAGTATTTTCAAGGTTATGAACCTTCTCTAGTGCATGCTTTCTGTCTCAAAACATATTTTAATATTACCACCAACTGCATATTTACATTTTTTCTGTTTTCTGTTTTCATCTTTGCTTATCAAATTGATGTGAAACATATCAGTGATGTTTAACTTTATATTTCTTCAATTAGTGAGGTTTGACATTTTCATTTTGTATTGCCTATTTTCATTTTTTCCTCATGAGAATTTCTTCTTTGTGGTTTTATGTGTTTGCATATTTATTATATATTATATATACAAGTATATATATATATATGTGTGTGTATATATAATACATGCATTGTCTCAACTACTTTCTTGTGGCTGACGCACAATACCCTATGCCTACAATTTAGAGGAGGAAAGGTTTACTGTGGTTCAGTTTCTAAAGGTTTCAGTTCATAGTCCACTGACCCTAAGCAGGGAAGCATGGCAGAGCCGCATCACAGAGGAGAAACAGCTCCTGGCATGGCAGGTAGCAAGCATAGCGAGACTGGGGGCACCTTTCAGGCCACGCTCCCAGAGAATCATCAGGCCCCTTCCCTCAGTCCTCATCTCCCAACATCACAATGAGCTATGACTCATCAGTGGATGAGTGCACTTACGAGAACAAGGGACACATGGATAATCACATGAGGCTAAGTTCATGCAGGCTATCTACTAGTCTTTGGAGTTTATCTATCCATGTGATCACTTTTCATTTTACTGAAATATTTATTGAACACCTATTCACTTGGTACTATGCTAACCCTGAGAATAAAAAAAATTAGAGAAAGTTTTTCTTCTTAAATTTTAGGCCTAGTAAGGGGGATAAAAATAAGTCCGAAATTGTGGTTAAATATAATATGTGAGTGTGTGAGGATTTACCCAGGTTTCTATGGGATTCAAAGGAAGCAAAAATTATATCAGCTTGAGAAATATCCCAGATGATTTCTTGGTGGTTTGAACTGACTGTTGAAGAAGGACTTGATATAACTGGATGAAGAAGGAAGAACAGAAGTTCAGAGAGAATTTCATGGGGGAAGGCATGGAACTGAGACACACAGTGACCCCCTTCAGGCCACTGCAAGGCCCCCTGCAGTGAGGCATGTACATGGGCCACCATAGGAGCCCAGCTACAAAGAGACTGGGCCAAGTGAAGGAGTCTGAACTTGGTCCTTCTAACTGGAGAACTTTGCATTTGGAGGGGACTGTAGCAAAATCCTCAATTTGACCTTTATCTAACTTTGGGACGTTGAGTAAATAACAACTTTTCCCAGCCTATGTTGTCTTATCTGTAGAAAGGCATGCTAATTCTAACCTGGGAGGTATTCACTGGGGTCGGAGTAACAGTACTGCCTGGTTCTCAGGAAGCCAGAGCCTGATTAAAATGGACTTTTCTCAGTTAGCAGAAACAGTTCAGGTTAATGGTATTTTTTTCCATAAACTTTCCTCAAACATTTTAACAGCAGATCCACTTGTCAATGAAAATGGAGGATGAGAATTCAGGACGAATGAGGAGGAACATTCATATTTTCCCAGTTCTTTCTAGGAACTGACCGTCAAATGTGGAAGACATGTCTATGTTGTGATTTACAATGAAGCCTCTTCCCAGTGTTGGCACAATTTTGATATTCCAGATTTCTCTTGCAATCTACCTTTAAGGCTGATATCACCTCCTCTACTAATCAGTAGCAGAAGAGAACAAGATAACTACATGGCATTAGCAACACTGGCTTCCATGCCAATGTGCCCATTAACCTTACACCTCTGGTTACCTCTGGGTGGTTCCCGGATAACAAAAGTGAGTCACTGTTAGAGTCATACTGATAACAGTCACATCTACTTGGCAGTTCATCTTTGGAGTTTCCTGCTGCCCAAGCACTGTAGAATTTCCTCATTGTTTTTTTTTTTTTTTTTAATGATTATTATCATTATGTCTATGGAAGTTCAAGGGAAGGGGGAGCCCAGGAAAATTTCCCAGGGGTTTTAGTCTCCCTGTATGGGATTAGCTCTCTGCTCAACATCCTGATATAATAATTATATTTTCAGGTCAAGACAGTAAAACCAAACTGTGAATGGGAGCTCCCCACTGGAAAGGTTATTTTTATCGAAAACTTTCCCAGTGCCAGTCATCTGATATTTACGATCTCATGACAGCCTCATTGTAGTGGCTTGTCTAATTGCTAGTATCATTACTGGGGTTGTAAGTGGCACAACTACAGGTCTTCTCAGTTCAATTCGAATTATTTTTCTACTTTGTTACAGGCTGGAGGAGAAGGCTGTAGAGCTGGACTTCGCAGATACTATATGATGTATAGCATCACTGATTTGGGTCACACATTTCCCATTTGGTGTCACCTTTTATATGCTGGTGCCCTAATTTTTTCATCTGCTTTTCAGTTCTCCAATGAATACCTTGTAACTGTATTCTAATTTTAATAGGTTTTTACTAGGTTCATGTGGTTGACGAGTTCATTTTGGTTCTGTAGCAGGAAGCCTATAAACTGGCTTAAAATGTAGCTTCCAGGGACTTTTGGTGAGATTCTGGAAAATTTTCTTAATTCTTTGGGATCAGTTTTTTTTCATTTATTTAAGATACCCTAGATCATTGATTTTCAGAATCCCATTTAGTTGCAAGATTTTTTTTCTCAAATGAAGTCTGACTGAATTAAATACATCAAACGGACAGAGCTGTTTTACTCCCACGGAAGCAGAAGTGAAACCTATGACTCTTCCTCATGCCCCCCCCCCATTACTTCCACAGTGGCTCCTGAGCCTAATTCAGCTGACTGTATGTGGCCACTAAGGTACCACTGTTGGTATCTTATTGTTACAGGGCTACTGAGTGTCTAATGCTGGGAACTTCTGATCTGTTCAGCATTTGCATGAGGGTTAGAGCTTAGTAGAGTCACAGTTGAGGTGCTGGGCTGGATGGCTAGGATCCCTGGGATTGAATCCCAATTCTACTTCCTTAGTGGCCAGGCACTTACTCTCTCCACACATCTGTTTCTGTGTCTTTAAAATAAGGATAATAATAGTACCTGCCTCAGAGGGATTTTGTGAAGATTAAAATAGTTTACATATGCAAAGCATTTAAGATAGTGGCTGGCATGATATAAGTGGTAGCTATTACTCTTATCATCTTGAGGATCTGGCAGGACTTTGTAGGGAGTGGAAGCATAATAGTGACCATTAATTAACCAGCTTTTATATAACCAGAGATCTGGAAGGGCTTTTAAGTGTCATGTGATCCGTGTCTCCAACCTTGCCTACATGGAGACTTTCTGGGTCATCTGTTAAAATGCAGTATTTGCCCCACTGATTGATTTACTAAACCAGCCTCTCCCAGGGAGTAGTTTGAATATCTGTATTTAAGACAAATGTCTTATAAGCTATTGACGATCAGAAAGTTTCAGGTTGGAAACTTGCATTTCACACATGAGAAAGCTGAGTACAGAGGGAAGTGGCTTGCTCAAGGGTGGCTGTTAATGGTAGCATTGGGACAAGAATTGAGCTCCCCATCCTTGGCCCTGCCTTCTCACACTGGCACTTCAATCCAGATGCTTGAGATTATTTGGAGAGAAGGAACAGTTTCAGGAAAACTTTCCTAAAGTTGTTTTCCTCTGCTGGCAAAATTTATGTGCCTGAGGGGTATAAACTCTATTCTGTTAGTAGAGTTCCCATGTTTATTCTTCACTGTGTATGTCAAGAATAATGATCTCTGGGAACTTACATGTGCTAAAAGATTTAAAGTCTAGTAACTGTTATTCCTGTCCAGCTCACATAGGAACAGAAATGCATTTCAAAATGTAGGCACTGCCAAGATGAAAGGTGTGCACAGATTAAGTGAAAATGCCAAGACACTGAGTATAGTTGGCCAGTTTGCATCATGTGAACCGCTTTGGGGCCCGAGGACAGAAACCAAAAATATGCTTCTGTTCAGAGGCAGCCAACAGCATCAATTACTAGTGTTATTATTGTTATTATCGTCATCACCACCATCATTCTTCTTCCCATAGATTTAAAGGTAGGGAGATAGACTCTTCTTGTAGCAGTCCTGCAAGAAATTAAGAGTTACGATGAATTTTAGACAAATAAGTGTGCAGACACACAGGGCCCCCTAACAGCCTCCTACACTGGACCCACAGTTTGTAGCTCTCTTGGCTATGAGTGCTATGTTCAGCCTTTTGTCACTAGGAGACCAGTTTTCTACAATCAGGGCTGAGTTTTCTAACATATATTACTTAACGTACATGTAATTGCCTGCATAGATGTGGAAAGTAATAAGAACAATCTTCCCAGGGAATTAGGATTCCTTCCCTGCAGAAGGAAATTCAGAAGGCTGAACTGGAAGAACTTGACCTGGGAAAGTAGGGGTAGGGGAACTGCAGCCCTTGATTTCTGAAGAATAGGTGGAGTCCTTGAATTTGAAGAGATGCAGAGATCAAAAGACACGATGTAATTGGTACTCAGGTCCTCAGGGGAAGCACCTTTTTAAACTCTGTGGGTGGGATTGAACCTTAATTTACAGGTAGAAGAAAATTTTCATCTAAAAAATGAATTATACAACTCCCTGCTTATGTGTCCACCCCTTTATTCACTCAGCCTAATTCTATAGCTTTAGATGACAAATTAAACTCCTCATTTACAAGAAAGGTGCTAAAGCGCAGGTAGAAATTCATACCTGGATCTTGAAGACAAAGTCCTTGTCTATAATCTGATTCTTACAGGGCTTGAAGCTCTTGTCCAAGGCAGAGCTAAAGAGTGAGGGTAATTCTCAGAGAGTAAAAAGGACAGATGCTTGTTCTCCAGACAAAGTCTCTTTAACCTTTGAGAATGTATTTTTATGTTTTTTAAAAATTTCATGATTTATTTAATATTTTTATTTTTTTGAATATTTAATGGGTTCACCTGGTTGAAAACTCAAAAAAGCTAGACGGGACATAAAAATAAAAAGATCTATGTCTTTGTCTTCTGATACTCGTTTCTTTCTTTCTTTCTTTCTTTGTGGATATCAGAAATTGAACTCAGGACCTTGTGATTGCCAGGCAGATACTGTGCCACAGAGCTACATTCCCAGCCCTGATGCTCATTATCTTTATGAAGATGTAGCCAAGGTTATCTATTTTTTTCCTCAGGGATATTTTAATATATTTACAAAAAAATAAATATATATGCCTGTAACCCTTTTTAAAATGTGAATAAAACATTTGTTTATGTTTTAATGCACATTGTCCTTTTTCACGTATTGTGTCATTCTTTTTTGCAGCTGCATAGATTCTAGTATTTGTACATAATTTATTTTACCAATCCCCAGTTAATAGGCACTTAAATTGTTTATAGTTTTATATTATCACAATAGTGAGTCAATTTAGCATATATATCTCTTTGCATATGTATAGGTATTAGATTTTGCAGTATAGGGATTAAACCCATGACCTTAGGAACAATGGCGAGTGCTCTTCCACTGTTACCTCCCCAGCGTTAATTTTGATTTTTAAAATTTTATTTATTTACATACTTATTTATTTATTCATTAATTAATTCATTCATTTGGATAGGACCTAAAGCCTTCACAATGAGCTACATCCATATATATATATATATATATTTTTTTTTTTGGTCTGTTTGACACAGGGTCTCGCTATGCAGTTCCACCTAGCCTTGGGCTCATTTTGAGACAAGATCTCCCTAAACTGCCCAGCCTGGACTTGAACTTGTGATCCTCCTATTTTAGCTATTTTATCCTATTTTGTGATCCTCCAGTGCACCGAGATTACAGTCATATGTCACCACACCTAGCTGTAATTTTTTCCCCAGTGTGTATTGGTTATATAGATAGCTGGGTGTCAGTTTGGTAGATTCGTAGATGCACATAACATATTTTAATCATTTCTTCCTCCATCATCCCCTTTGCTATCATCCTCTACATGTAGGGGGGTTTCAGTGACATTTGACACTGCTTATGTTACAAAGGAAATCAAACGTTGGATGTACAATGACAGTGTACTACAAGATTCTAAAATGTTCTCTCCTTTATGAGGCAGTGTTAAATTACATCCATTTTCATTTCATTTTGCATTAACTGATATTCAGAAAAAGGATAAAGAGTAGAGATTCCATGGTAATTTCCTTAAAGACAAAGAAATGAAAATACAAAGTAATTAAATGATTTGCCCAAAGTCACACAACTGGCCAATAGTAGAGGTTAGATTTGATTTGTCTGTATATTTTAGTTGCTAAATTCCATCGGTCCTTAATAAAGTAGTGAAGTCTGCAGTTTTATGTTCTGTTGGGCTTGGCATTAATTTGGTGTGTATGTATGTCTATGTTAGTTTGTCCTTACTGTTCTTACTGAGATAATCAAGCTTATAAAGAGAAATAGTTTATTTTAGCTCTGGGTTTTAGAGGTTTTAGTCTGTGATCAGTTGTCTGTGTTGCTGTTGGGTTGCAGGAGATCAGCCCATTGTGATGTGGGGCCAAATTGTTCACCTCACGGCCTGGGCATGAAAAAGAAAGAGTAAACAATTGGGATATGCCGGTTCCTTTTAAGATCCGATGCCACCACATCCCATTAGTGCCAAGCTGGGGAAAAAGGCTTCATTTAACACATGGGCCTGTGAGGACATGTAAGAAACAAACTATAGCTGTGTGTAAAAGCAGAGAAATGTAGGAAATGGTACCTTTTTCTGAGCACAGTCTAATCAGGAATATGAGGCTCACACAAGTGAGTGAATAGTGAATGGCATAGTTCAGTGCTGCTTCCTAAATTCTACCTACATAAGAATCACCTGAATCCATTGTTAAAAACATTCTGGTTC
Source organism: Dolichotis patagonum (assembly GCA_004027295.1). Classification (NCBI taxonomy): domain Eukaryota; kingdom Metazoa; phylum Chordata; class Mammalia; order Rodentia; family Caviidae; genus Dolichotis; species Dolichotis patagonum. The sequence continues at coordinate 61,256 of PVJX010003758.1, forward strand.
AGTAGTTCTAGAATTTGGTCTGAGATTCTGTTTCTTACAAACACTGAAGTGAGGCACATAGTGTTACAAGAGACATAATTTGAATAAAAAGGGAAGGCAGGAGATAATTAGGGGATAAATTATGTAGGATAATTATAAAACATAAAGGAGTTCAGAGGAATAAGACGTAATCAGGGAAAGTTTCATGCAACACATGAAATTTGAGCTTGAATGATGGTTGGATTTCAGACTGATAAAGAAGAAAGGCAAAGAAACAAAGTGAGTTAAGTCACAGGGTCTACAACGAGGAAAATGTGTTTGTGTAAGCCAGAATCCCAGATGAAATGTCACCAGGTGAAATGACAGGCAGCCTCTCTGATGCCTACTCTTGTGCAATTTCCTGCCTCCAAGTATGTAACCTGCATCTAAGGAACAGAGTAGCCGGAAGTGATGAGATGCCATTTCCAAATCAGCTTACAAAGAATTCCTGATAGCCATCTTGGTCGCTCTGCTCCCCACTTTTACTTTTTTAGGGAGATGCTTCCTGACATCTTTTGAGCTACCCTATAGCGACATCACAGGACAAGGAATCAAGTTCTCTAGTCAACAACCAGGGAGAGTCTGAAGTATTGCAACAGCTACGTGAGTGAGCTCAGAAGCAGTTTACAGGTTGGGATAAAAACATGGTGAATGTTGTTGTCAAGTGCCACCCAAGGGAAAGGCAGACCCATAAAAATATGCCGTGCCCTCATTCACCTTATCCACCAGATCAGACACCGTGCAACTTCTGGCTCTTCCCCAAAGACAAAATGACCAGGTAATGTCAACATTTTGCACTGGTTCAGGACAGAGAGGGTGCCATGTCAGTGCAACTAAATGCTCATGAAGGATCACTTTCAGAATTCCTTGAGAAAGTATCAAGAATGATAGAACAGGTATTTTGAGGGTGGATAATGACAATGTCTTTTCTTATAACAAAAAATTGAAATATTCACCATATTTTATGATTGTACTGTGTATACTACATATATGTCTTTACTTTTTATTGCTAAATAATATTTAATTGCATGGCTATAACACATTTTGCTTGTATACTGGTAACTTTGTGGATATTTTGGTTATTTAACTTTCTAGGTAATATAAATTATGTATCCTTGATACTTATCTACCAGATTTTTATGTAATATGTTTTTATTTTTCTTGGGTGTATACCTAAGAGTAGAATTGTAGAGTCACAACCTAACTGTATGATTAACATTTTGACAAAATGTTTTTTCAAAATGACTGCACCATTTTTAATTTTCATCAGCACTGTATGAAATTTCCAATTTATCCACATCCTTGACAAGACTTACCTGTTTTTAAAAAACTAATAGCATCATTGTGGATCTGAAATGGTATGTGTCTGTGAGTTTAATTTGAATTTTCCTAATAACTAATGATATCAGTCATATTTTCATGCATTTATTTACCATTTATATATTTTAACTGAAGATATAGATATTCAAATGCTTTGCTGATTTTTAAATTGTGTAACCTTTTTCTTAATGAGTAATAAGATTATCTTATATATTCTAGATACAAGGTCCTTGATAGATAAATGATTTGCAAATTATCTCTCCCATTCTGTGGATTATCTTTTCACTTTCTTTTTTTTTTCTTTTCATTTTCTTGAGGAAGTACTTCAAAGCATGAATATTTTTTGCTTTCTTCAGGTGACAAAATATTTAGAATAAGAAAATAAACAATAAAATACAAAGAATACTATAAAGCATTATAAAACCCAGAAAACATAATTTTGGTTTAATTGCCAGAAAGTTTTCTATAACAAATTTTCCCCTGTAGTATTGCAGAAAATTTTGGGAAACATACATGAAGTATGTTTTATAATTGATGAAGTCAGTTTATTTTTTCTTTAGTGACTTGTGCTTTGAGTGTTGAATGTTTTGCCTAACCCAAGGTCATTGACTTATACTTCTCAAGATTTTTATAGTTTTAACAGATATTTAGGTCTGATAGACATTGAAAGTAAACTTTTGTGTATGGTATAAATATTAAAATTGTACATCATTTGTTGGAAAGGCTGTTTTTTCCTTATTGAAATGTCTTGGCACCACTTGAACTTCAGTTGACTATAAACATGAGAATTTGTTTTTAATACACCCGTTAAAAGTGTTATTTATTTATTTATTTATTTATTTGGGGTTTTTGAGAGAAGGTTTCACTATGTAGCCCAGGCTGGACTCTAACTTGCAGAGACCTTTTCACCTCAGCTTCCCAAATGCTGGGATTACAGATGTACACCACCATGTCTGACTTATTTTAGTTTTATTTTATTTTAAATCTATACGACTGTATTTATGGTAATACCATGACCTATTGATTATTGAAGTTTTAGTAAGTGTGAGTCCTTCTATCTTATTTCAAATCTTCCTTACATTCTCATATAAATTTGATTGTATGCATGTTAATTTCTGCAAAAAGTGAGGTGGGAAAGCTGGGGTGATGGCTCAGTGACAGAGTACTTGTCCAACATGTGGCAGATATGGGGTTTGATTCCCAACATGGCAAACCATCAAGATACCAAACATACAACAGGTGGGATTTTGGCAGAAACTGCATTGGTTCTATAACTAAATTTGAGAATTACTTTCTTGATGATTAGTAAGGCTTTTTATTCATGAACACGGATGTCTGTGCATGTATTTAGATTTAAATGTTTTTCTACAGTGTTTTGTAATTATCACTTTAATACATTTACTACATTTTAATATATTTATATATTTGTAGTGTAATTTTTCACTTCTTTAATACATTTATTTCTAAGCACTTTACTTTTGACACTATTGTAAATAATTACAACTTTAATTTGGAATGATCATTGTTAGTGTATACAAAACAATAAATTTTCTACAGTGATCTCCTGTATAACATTATAAGCTGATTTGGCAACAATAATAATTCTTTATTTAATTTTAAAAATTATTTTCTCTGTGTAAGATAATTTCTTTTTAAATTGTTTTTTATTTTAAAGATAATAAAACCCAAAATTGTTTTTTATTTTAAAGATAATAAAACCCAAAAATTAAAAATAAAACAGAATAAAGCCAATCAAAACAAAGCAGTTAAATTGGTACAAAACTTCAAAGCAGGATAATGGGAAAACAACAATGACCACCATAGTGTATCTTGCTATCTTCATAGTAGCTGTCTATTCTATCAGATATGGCAAAACCAAACTAGAACAAAACAGTATAAAACCAATCAAAACAGAACACTGAATAAAGCAAAACAGTGAGGACAGTGAGAACAATATTGGACCTCAAAACAAGATAGAAGGAAATCTCCCACATTTGCTATATTGCATACTGTCATCCTCCCCAAACAAGCTCAGACTGCAGGCCCCAGGCCTGAAAAGTCAACCAAACAACACAAGCATTTAATTGCTTTTTGTACCTCAGTTGCTATCAACTCAGTCCTCCAAACCAACCGGTTGCTTGGCGGGAGAGGTCTTGTTGCTCAGCCCACACGCTAGTAGGCTCACGGAAGGTCATATCTGACTTTCTCTTCCCAGGCCTTGCCTGGCTTACATAGCTTACCAGAAAGGCTGTCTAGCTGGCTTCTTGGTGGGCTCCTTCCAGTCCCAGAATGGCTGCTTCTCAGGAAGTGCTGACTTGTCTCTTGGGCTCCTCATTCCTTGCCAATATAAAGTAATATCTAAAGAAAATAGGGATTGTTTTACTTTTTCTTTCCATTTTAGATAACTTCTTTTTTCTCTTTTGCTTGTCTAATTGTACTAATTAGGACCTTCAGTACCACACAAAGTAGAAATATCAAGAGCAAATGTTCTATTTTTCTGATTTAGGAGGAAAACATTGTTTTTCATAGTAAAAAATTGATGTTAGCTCTTTCTCTGTGTGTATTTGTTAGATAACTTTTGTCTGGTGAGAATTTTTCTTCTATTCTGCTTGAGTCTTTTTTAAATCAGGGAAACTATGTCAGATTTTATAATGTTTTTTGGTCTTTCATTTCATTAATATGAAGTACTACATTAATTTATTGTTGAATAATAAACAATACAACCATATGTTTTTGGGATAAATTCCTCTTCGTCATTGTTATAGTTTAGCTCTAGAATGTCCTGCAAAACTCATGTGCTCAGAGGGAGTTTTCTGCAAGTTGATTGCATCCTGGGGGCCTTAGTCTCATGGGGTGTTAATTTACCAATGAGTTCAGCAGTTGAGTGTGCTCTTTGGAGGTGAGGCCTGATTAGAGGTGGGTCCCTAGAGGGTGTGATCTGAAAAGAATTGTAGGTCCTCCTTCTCTGGTTCCTGCTTTAGGTGACATGCCCCCCCCTCCCCCAAGGTCACTTCCCTTTCCTGGTTGCCTGCTATGAGCACTGCTGTTGATTCATCCAGGGCCTCCCACCATGCAGTTTCTGCCTTCCAGCCTGTCAAGGATGGATTTTAACTCGTGAAACTGTTAGCTACAATAAACTCTTCTCAAATTGTAGATGTTGGGTGTTATGTCCTAGGGGTAGGAAAGTAGGAGAGTCATAGTGTATAATCCTTTTTTATTCATTGCTGGATTTGATATCTAGCACTTTGTTGAACATTTTTTGAGTATACATTTGTAGACCATATTGATTTGTGAGTTTCCTTTCTCTTGTGGATTAGTAAGATAATACTAGATTCATAGACTGACTTGGGAAGTATTTTTTCTTGTTTTGGAAGAGTTCACAAGTAAGTAAGAGGGAGGGGGCAGAGAAAGAGAGAGACAGAGACAGAGAGAACAAAGGAGGATTGAGGAAGGAAAAAGAAGAGAAAAGAAAGAAGGAGAAGGTGAAGGAGATGAAGAAGAGATGAGGGAGGAGAAGAGAAACATCAGATTATGACAGATGAATGTACTTGACTTTCAGAAGAAATGAAAAGCGTCTAGGAAGTTGAGGGAAATGCTATTGGAAGGGCAAGCAGGTACTTCAAGCAATGAACTGTAATTTCATATAGCAGATAATGAATCTTCTAGTAGCAGATATCTATGCAGTAAGGTAACTTATCTGTGCCAAGCAAATAATGCTAGCTAGACTAAATGCGCTCTGGAAACCCTGGTAATTAAAAAGCAAGATTCTTCCTGTATGTCTTAAACTTTCCAATGCATTTGAAACTCCCTCCCAAGTAAGGTCATTTTTTCCAGGGTCATTCCCATTTGCATATAGAGTGTTTGCATGATTGAATCTGATACAAATCTACCAATTGCTATTTTATTTACAAAGTCAGGATTTTTCCCCTAGGGAGACTGTCCAGTCATTATTGCTCGCTGCACTTTTCATCAGGGAAAGAATCTATATTTATATAATGGACTTATAGTGATCATAAGATAATTGTCTGCTGTTAGTATATATTTATCCTTCACTTCAACTTACAAAAGTTCTTGGCATGGATAAAAAACTCTGATTTCCCTATCTAGGCAGCCACTAAACTTCGGATTCATGAACTCTATTACCACTGAAATTAGGGTGGACTAGGGGAGTAGGTAAAAAGTTTCACATTTGAATGAAAGCTTACCACTTTGAGTATCTCATGACTGAGAATATTTCACTCATTTGAGCTTTCAAATTTGGCGTCATGACATTGTCTTTTGCCTATATGTGAGCTAATCGCCTCCACAATCATCTCAGGTTCAGTGTTTGTTTTTGCTAAATACAAAAGTAGTATGCTTTTTGTAGAAATAAAGGTTTAAAGAAAATGATACTACTTTAATTTTGAGATTTCAAACCTTAAAAATGGCAGCGAAAAGTCTTTGAAAACATTACTCACTCTGGTTGAAACATCCCTGGGAAATAAGTCAGTGTTTTATTTCTCCCTGTTGGATGTTGTTACTGGAGACAATCAGAAGAAAGCAAGGAAACTTTACGCCACTTGTATAAGCCCAGGTGAAGAATCCGAGATTAAAACCAGGTCCTCGTACAAAGAGACAACTGCTCTTTCAGTGGGGGATTGTACTCTCTCTACAAATGACATTCATATCAGCCATTCACCTTGACATTTGCATCCATGAAACTCTATCTTAAACAATGAAGGGAAAGCTTTATACTGTTTGTCATAGTTCATTCTATGACCGGGAGGGGAGAATGACAAAGATAATTTCTCATTCTGTGAAGAAGCTGTGACATGAAGCAGTGCAACGTCTTGAGGATGCATTGCCAAGAATGATTTGGTACATTCATAGTACCTAGACTTGTGATTGAAGGGTGGAGGTGAGGGGGAAGCCCCAGGCCACACACATCAAACTATCATGAGCTATCTCGGGCACCTATAAATCCCAACACGAGTTTTCTTTTTATATGCTCATTTTTAAAACACATTCTCCCTTTTAAAATGTTATCAAGGTATACAATCTATTTAATCACATCATTAGAGAAAAAGCTTTGGTATCAAAGGTACATATCCAATGGCAGAGGTGTCCCATGTACAAAAACATGGAATTAGGCAGAATGTATCTTAGAATCAGAGAAATAGGTATTTCTTGAAAGCTGCTTTTTATTACCACTATTTTTTAAAGGTGTTGTGCCTCACAAGCCCACCTAAAAAAGGAATATGAGGGAGATCTTCTTTCCTTATTCCCTCATAACCAGCAGGCTTATTGGTCGTCCATGTCAGTAGTTCCCAAGTTGAGACGTGGTACTTTCTGAGGATCTGCAGGTACCAGGTATGTTACGGATTTCTTTGCACTGGCAAATACACTTCAACCCAGAAAGTCCTAGACACTACAAAAATAAGCAAGTGAGAACGAGAGATGTTCTTAATATTTCACTAAATTTTACAGTTAGTGAGATATGCTTTTATTAGATAAATGACAAAAAGAGCTCATCTGTTTTATGTATTTCTATTTGGTAGCCCTTCCTTTGAGAGAAAATTTTCCTTTCACTTACTAAATGATTAAAGAAACATTGTAATGTCAAGAGATGATTGAAGACTCCATTGCATAGAAGGCTAACCTAGGTTATGAAACTTTCTTTCTCAGTTACAGGGTCTGTAACTCTTTTTGTTTTTTTTAATGACAGCTAATTCTCTTATGCTCCCATGTGCCACACTGCTTAACTTCAATTACTTGCTTCTGGTTAAGATTTTTTCGTAGAATCTTAAAATAAAACCCAAGCCATGTATTTGGTGAGAACAGCAGGATGTGGGGAGCAGAGCTATTCTGTGCATTTAAATGTCAGGCACATTGAGTTCAGAAAATGTGTTGATCCTGCAGTGCATTGTTGATTACAGATGCCATTATGTGGTCTTCTAAAGCCCTTTTGCTATGGTTCTTATCTGAAGTACAGTTTTTATGTATCTTTCTACAATAGGATGTACTATACTTACTCCAAAGATTCTGGCACATGGTCTCAGAGGAACAGTGTAGATGACAAATTCAGGTACAGATTATATGAAAAAACCCCATAAGTAACACTTTTATCTTTTCCTGTCTTATTTTATTCTTGATCAAAAACAAATGACCTAGTATTACATGGAGTTTCTCCATTGAGTTTCTTGCTAAGAAACAACAGAGCATTTTATGGCACTTCACATGCCGAGAACTGCAGTCTCTTTCAAGTTGTATTTATTTGGTTTTATCTTATATTCCTAACAGTCATTCCTACTATAGCTCTGTGTTACCCATTAACTTTATAACTTGGTACTGTCTTCCGCTGGAACCCAGCCTGCTGTTTTCTAGTCAATTCCGCCATCCTCCCCCAGTGCACTAAGCTGATGCTTGTTCTGACTAATCTGTTTATCTGTATTACAAGGTTTCTATTTTTTTTATTTTACCAAGGCCAACTATGTTCTGACCTCTGCCCTGAAACTTTCCTCAACTTCTTTTACTCCCGTAGTTCTTTGTCTGTTCTGAATTCTCCAGTGTTTATAGTTTTAATCTTATATTTGACATTTAATCATTTACTAGTTTGTGTTGTTTTCCATCTGTTGCCTGTGTTTGTTCTGCATTTTCAATGATCTTTCAAGCTCCTGGAGAGTGGATAAAATATTGTATACTGCTTTTATAAACTCTAACACACTTAACACACTATACAACCCAAATAAAGATCCCAGTTATGGTTAGTAACATTCAGTTGACCTTTTTCTCTTCCAGATTTTGATTTTATGATAATGTTCTCCTTGTAGTTGTCCAACTAGCTTGGAAAAGCATCAGCTTCAGAGAATGTCTGCATACCAATAAGCCAGTATTATTACGGTGTTATGTCTCATAGAATCATGTTAAGTGCCTGGTATGCAGGGAATTGAAATAGGCATAAATTACTCAAAAGACAGAATCCTAGCCAGCTACAAAATTCTATTTACATCAGCATTGCACCTAATGAGTACAGCCATGTTTTAGAAAAAGCCAAGATTTATAATAAAGTATATTTTCCTGTGTTACATTTGTAGAAAGCCATAAAATGATTTTGCTGCACAAGTATGGTAAACATACTCATGCAATCCTCTATGATACACTGTTTATGCATTCATATATCTTAGGTTTGTGCTGAAAACCAACTGAAATCACCGATTTATGAAACTAAGACCAGTGTGAAGAAGAGGAGAAGGCACATCTGGGAACAAAAATAGGCTGGTTTTTAAAACACTCACAAATGTATTATCTGAACCCATATAATCCTTATTTTATTATAAGAATGGCAAGTTCTAGTGTTAAATTTATAGCAATATTATTTTCTTTCAATATCACCCAATGTCATTTTTAAAATATACATTCTGCACCACATTTATTGTGTTGTAGCTCACATATTCAATTTGTATTTAGATGTTTGAAAACACACATGGAAACTTGGATGAGAATATGGTTCACTTAGTCTTTTTTAATACCAGTCACTTGGAAAATTCAAGTGAAAAAGACAACTCGATCGTCCTCCATTTCTACCCTTGCCTCGGGGTACAATAATACACAGATTGGTTTTGGAGGAAAAGGTTATTGCCTACTTTAATTGTTAATGAGATCAAAAACTTACCAACTTGCCTTCCCAGTATTATCATGTAAGGAAGGCTGTTTTCATCTCAATATCATGATATATTTCTTTCAAGAGAGACATAAAGGTACAGAGAATGAAGAGAAATCACCTGTATGTTTTCTTAGAGAAAACCTGAAAGGTTTTTACAGCTTTTCACAGAATTTTGAGATACTTATATTTTCCTTAATTAGATTGTCTGGATAGTCCCAAATGTCCCAATAGCTTAAGGTAGAAAAATTCCTTAACAGTAACTGTATCTTTCTCCCTTCACTTTGATTTCCCCCCTCATGTGTTATGAACGATTTTAAGCCTTGGCATTTCTCTTCCTCTCTCAGCACTCCCATTTCCAGTTCATTCCCTGCTTAGTATGCTCTCTCAGCAGCTCTGTGAGCTAATCAGAAGTGAGTCTTTCCAACCTCACTCTCTTTGGGTGCTGTCAAGGATGAACGATGGCCTTCTGGGAAAGCCTCACAGCTGAGATGAGCTGCTTCACTGCTTTACATTCAAGGGCTCTACTGAGAATACGACAAATGCTACCGAGCTCCCTGCCAGTTTCAAGGCACACAGAAAAGTGTTGACGCATGATTCCATGGGCTACATATACTCCTTTCACTTCCCAAATGCTGTCAGAGAACCTGGATTAAGAATCCCCACCTGAAATGATCTAGAAATCCCACTATGAGCTATACTTGTACAGCCAGAGGAAATGAAATTAGTATGTTGAACTAATATCTATAATAACATGATTACTATAGCATAATTCACAATAGCCATGATAAGAAATCAGCCTAGTACTCACTAAAAAATGAACAAAGAAAAAATATACACAATAGAACCACCTATCCATGAAAGATATGTTCCAAGGTCCCCGAGTGGATGCCTGGCATTGAGGATACTGTCAATCCCCCCAAACAGATGGTCACTTGCCAGTATGTCCTGCGGGGCTGCCACACAGTGTAGAGTTAACTTGTCCTCCCAAGTTTTATGCCAGGGTGACTGTTTTGCATCATTGCTTTTGCTCTCCGGGGCTATTGTTAAGTAAAATAAAGTTTACCTGAGCCCAAGAGCTGCAATATCATGACAAGTGATCTAAGGGCCAAGGGGCAACGTTCCCCAATTGACGTCTCCCGCTGTGGGTGGATGCTATGGATAGTGTGACTGTCAGAGATGAAGTGATGATTTGTGTCCCAGGAAGACAGAGGAATAGTGCAAGATCTCATCATGCTTCTCAGAATGGCATGCAATTTGGAATTTATGGCTGGTTAATTTCTGTGATTTCCATTTAATATTTTCAAGTTGCAGTTGACTACAGGTAACTGAGGTTGCCAGAAAGGAAACCACAGATAAGGGTGTACACAATGGAGTACCCTCAGCTCCCCAGAAGGAAGAAATCATGTTATTTGTGACAGCACATTAACCCCAGAAATCATTCTGGTAAATAAAATAAGCCAGGTACAGAAAAGCAAATGTCAGTCATCTCATTCATGTGTGGAATCTAAAAATGTTCAACTCATAGAGGCAGAGAGTAGAATAGAAACCAGGAATGGCCAGGCGGAGGGAATTGGGGAAATGTTGGCCAAATGATGCAAAATTTCAGTTAGGAATATTAAGTTCAAGAGATCTAAACAAGATTGTTAATAACAGTGTTACAGTGTATTGTATTCCTGAAAATTATTGAGAATATATTTGAAAATATTTTAATTACCTCAGAAAGAAAGCTTGTATCTTTTAGATATCATATCCTATCTTCTTATTATACCAGACCATCAATCCTAGGTAACCACTAATTTGCTTTTCATTTCTACAGATTGACTTTTTTCTGGATTTTTTGGATAAATGTAGTCATAACATTTGATCTTTTGTAACTGGTCTCTTAATATTTTCAAAATTCTTTCAAGTTGTGGTATGTGTTAGTATTTTTCACAACTGAATAATATTCTACTGTATGCATAGACTAAATTTGTTCATCCATTTTTCAGTTGATTGACTGGTTGTTTCCTCTTGTTGTGTATTAAGAACAAGCCTTCCATAAACATTCATATACAAGGTGTGTGTGCATATGATTTCATTTCTCTTGAGAATATTCTGAGGAGTGGAATTTGCAGTTATGTGACAGCTGTATGTTTAATATTTTAAATAACACCCCAAATGTTCTCCAGATGACTCCACCAATTTATATTCCCATGTTCTCATGTGTGTGTATATATATATACATACATAAAAGTATGATTTTCCATAACTTGCCAACTTTGTTTTAATCAAGCTTTTAAATTCTAGCCATCCTACCTAGTAAGTCTGAAGTGATCTTTCATTATGATTTTAGCTAATATTTTTCTAGTATCTAACGATAATGATAACTTTTTTATCCTTATTGGTCACTTATTTATCATAGTTAAGGGAAATACCTATTCATGTCCTATGTTTACTTTTGAATTGTGTTCTTTGGATTTGATTAGGTGGTAAGATTTCTTTACATATTATTGATACAAACCTATTATATATGGATTTTTGAAAATTTCGCCTCTTCTGTGGATTGTCTTTTTCACTTTCTTGCTATTTTCCTTATCATATTTCTAATATTACAGAAAAAGCATTTGGTCTTTCATTATTAAATATGATAATAGTAGGGAGTTTTTCATGGACACATTTTATCAGATAAAAGGAGTTCCCTTATGTTTCTAGTTTTTGAGTGTTTTCATCATTAAAGCATGTTGAATTTTGTCAAATAGTTTCCTGTATCTATTAAAGTGTTCATATCTTTTCTGTTTTTATCCCATTTTTAGTCAACTCTTACATTATATTACTTGATTTTCAGATGTTGAGTCAATACTGAATTCCTGGAGTAAATCCCATTTGGTAATGCTATACTTTAAAAGTTGCTGGTTTCAATTTTCTATTTCCTTGAGGATTTTTATACCTGTATTTATAAGAGATATTGGCTTATACTTTTCTTGTGTCTGGCTTTGACATCAGAGTTATAAAGCCTTCAGAAAAGATTTGGGAAGGATTCTCTTATCTAATTTTTATAGAGTTTGTGAGAAATTGGTGCCAGTTTATTCTTTAGCTTGGCAGAATTTACTGATGAAAGCATCTGGACTGAGGATGTTTTGATTACAAATTTAATCTCTTTCCTTGTTATCTGCTTATCCATATTGTGTAGTTTTTCCTAAGTTGGTTTGGGGACTTTGCATTTTTTTCATTCTTGCCCATTTTATGTATGTGGTCTAATTTCTTGGCATATAATTACTCATAATAGTTCTTTATGATCATTTTGACCTCTGTACAATTATTACTAATGCCTCCTTTTTCATGCTGATTTCTACAATTTGAGTATTCTTTAATTTTTTGGTTGGTCTACCAAGTTAAAGATTTGTAATGTTTGTCAAGTATCAAAGTACAAACTTTTAGTTTCATTGTGTGCATCTCTCTATATCTTCACATTAATCTTTGGTATATTCTTCATTTTTCTTGTGTTAGGTTTATTCTCCCAAAGCCCTAAATTTGGCTGCAGATTAGGTTGCTGATTTGAGATGTTCTTTCTTAATATAGACATTTGTATCTTCATTTACATTAATCTCAGCATATCTTCTAATTTGTTCTTTGAATTTCCCATTGATTCATTATTCACCAAACAACATATGAATTGCTAAATATTTGTGAGAAAGTAAAATTTCCCAAAATTCTTTATGCCTTTGATTTCTAATTTAATTTCATCATAATTAAATAACATTCCTTGTTTGATTTTATCCTTTTTTTAAATGTAGGGAGATTTGTTTTATGGGGTAGCATGTGCTGTATCCTGGAGAATGTTCTGTGTTCACTTTAGAAGAATGTGTACTCTCCCATTATTTGGTGGAGTATTTTATGCATATCTGTTATATCTTTTTGTTGAAAGTGTTTTTTAAGCCTTCTATTTCTTTACTGATCCTCTGTCAATTTGCTGTATCCATTATTGAAACTGGGGTATGGAAATTTATTTCTGTTGTGGTATTGAATTTTGAATTTGTAATGGCAAGCTCAATCTTTTTATTTTTGAAGTTTCAAAATACATCATGCTATATCAAGAACTTCTTTCTATTTAGGCCACTCTTATCTTCACTTTCAAGGCATATTGTCAAATCTAACCTTCTTGACAAAGTAAGAAACCCAAGGCCTGTTATATGTATCTACCTAGAATTCACTCAAAGGGGTAGGAATTTATTTTCATGAAAGGACTAGCATTAGAAATATAGGAAGCAACTTTACTACAAATAAAGCATGTAAGTCAATAGCAACATGTCTTTATCCAGACCCAAAGAAGAAGGGGAAAGATAGATAAATGATCTCATTGGTATTAGAATAATCATGACCTCAAGAGAAGGTTTTAGTAAACAAAATAAAGTTAAGAAATATTGATTATCCTGTTCATCTTATGTGTCTTACAAATATGCAAAGATGCAAAAGAAAAGTCAATGTCTACATTTTATGTTTGGAATTAGAACTGTGTTCCTTTTTTCTATAAATGTAAACTATAGGGAGGTATATTTAATATGTGTAATGGAAGCAGCTGACCATTCTACCTTTAATTTGTAAGATTAGTTACTGGTGTGTGTAGTTGGGGATACTCCCATTCCTAAGAAATCTGTTATCCTTGAAGATATTTCTTAATTTTGGACATTTCTAGGATAAAATAAATGCCTCTTTTCTCACACCAGATTAAAAAGTCATAGTCTCTACTGAATAACATCCTGAGTTTAAATGCATAAAATTTCATCCAAATAATCCCAGGAGCAATTGCAAACATGGACATATTCACAACTGAATTATTATATTGAATTTTAAAAACGGTATGCATTCCAGCCACATTTATTGTAAATGTATAGTGTCAGCTACATTGGGCATCACTAGCTGACCATGGAACCTAACCACTATTCACAGCTCTGCTTCTCCTGAAATTTGTATCCAGGTTCAGAAACACCAACCTGCATACTTTTACAGGACAATTAGTTAAAAACTTGAGGCTGCCTGGACTTTGAGTTCCTGTCAGATTAAATGTTTAACTTTTGTGGCCACAAATCTTATGAAACAAGAACACTTCCTTGAAGCCTTTTCACGATTTCTAATACTATGCATACACTATGTTTCAAAACAGCTCAGATGTGGGAAGTGAAGCCAGCAGTAGCACAGGGGACAAATCATGCCTCGTTAGCCAACAAATAGCCACACGCTGAAATCCTGTGATGTTTGGGGCTTCTCAGACTCCAGATAATATTTGGTCCTCTAGTGCTTTATGTTAGGGGGATTAAAGCAGATTGTTTCTCTCTCTAAGGGCCAAAGCTGGATGAATTAAATGGTTATTAATTAATGTTGATGAACAAAATGTTAGATGTCATCTTGATTGTAGTTGTTACACTCAGTGTAGAATGTACATCTTAGATTATGACAGCTGGAATTTTATTTAAAAACTCATATTTATATTTTAACTCCAATTTGTGGTGTTTTGTGATCATAGCAACCCTGTAAATAGCAGGGTTGGGAATAAAATACCTGCAGAGGTGTGGGAGGAAGTCCTGATAACCGTACATTGTTTCTGGACTAGTGTGAACTGTCTAGCCCTGCCTCCCAGGCTGTCTTTGTGTTTGTGGGCTCTCCTTGGTTATAGCAAGCATGGCTGCATGTGAAATGAGGGGGTGGAGGGGGTTTTCTCTAAACTTTGTCAAGATCTAGCTGTGCCAGAGGGTGCCAGAGGCAGAGAAAAATTGCTCTCTAGCAGGTGGTGTGGTTGGAAATATGTGGGAGGGGTATTAACATCTAGTTTCTTTCCTGCCAGTTTCTCTACTTCAGGCTCACAAGCTTGTCTTTTTCCACGACATCTCTGTGCATCTACTCATAAAATTTCCATTAGTGAGCACAAGAAAATTTTAAATGTTTTTAAACTCTCCAAAAGAAGAGCTTATAGATCTTCACAGATGTAAATCACATAGCTCTTTACAGACAGAATTGTGAGGGAAATTCAGGTATTCTCCATCTGACGTATCTTTCTTATAACCCATGGTAGCTGGATTCACGCTTTTGCAGTCTGTTTTGCAAAGCTATCATGGTTTGAAAAGTGTACTGTCTTTCTCTTCACACACACACACGCACACACACACACACGCACACAAAATTTTGGCAGCCTATGAATTGGTTTCTATTATTCTGCCTCCTTATCATATCTTGAAAGGTTCCCTCCAAATTTTGTTTTCTTACTGTTAAAACTTTGTAGAGTGTTAGCTGGATTTTAATGTCTCACCTGAAATACAGAACAAACAACAGTGTCTAGGTAGAACAATGTCTTCTGGTGGCACAGGATCTAATTTTCTTGGCACAGACATTTTGCTTGGAGAGGTACTGTAGTTATATTGCTTTTTTGTTGTTGTTGACAGAAGAGTGTGCCAGGAAAAAACTGAAGTACAGTCTTGCCACATATTGAATAGATTACATGAGGCATTGCTGGCCCAGCATTGTCTGTAGAGAATCTAGCACTAAGAGGCATGCAGGAATCTTTCTAGATCTATACCCCAGATCTTTTCTGTTCACCACTTTTTTCATTTTCTTTTGACTGAGATATAATATTTGTACATCTTTATAAAGTACATTAGGATAATTCAATACATGCATGTTATGTAATAGTGAAACCAGCATAATAAGCATTTCTAACTCTTCTCTCAATTATGTTTAAAATTAATTTTGTTGATATTCTTTTCTTAAACATACAATCACATTCATCATAAGTAATTTGTATGAGTATGCAATGTATCTTGATTCTTCTTTTCTTTCTCCATTCCGCTCCTCTCCTTTTAACCTTTCTTCTTAATTATTTTCATCTGTTGGAATTTTATACTTTTCTGGTCATTTTGAAGTGGATCACAGCTTGTTTTAACTGGTAGTTTTCATACCAGTTATAATCCTTCTACTCTTTTTCTGATGCCTTTATTGAACTTTTTTCCATCCTACCTCCTTCCTGCTCTTTCCAATCTCTCGTGACCGCTATTTCAATTTATTTTTCTACAACAGTGATTTGTTAGTACCTGCAAATGAATGAGATGTCATCACTTATTTTTTTGTAGATATTTAGATTTAGTGTAATTCTATTTAACTAAAATATTCATCATTGAAAATTTCCAACTTCGTCATGTTTTTTTTTTTGTGTGTTTAAAGATTCAAGGAGATATTTTAAATTATTGTATCATTGAACATACATCTGAGTTCACAAAGTTGGAATAACATTTTAGGGGAGTTGAAGATAATGATTATTTTTTCAGTTCCTCAGAAGAGGTCACCATTAATGACAGAACAAGGCCAGGCTGATTGTTGGACTAGTTTCTGTTGGGAAAGCTTTTAGACAAGGGAGAAAAAAATTTTAGAAATTGAAGCTAATTTCCAAGAAATAGGAAAATCCATATTGAGTTCCCCTAGACATACTTAGAAAGCCTGAGTGAACAGAAAAGGAATTGTTTTTTCAATAAATTTAATCAATGAAATCCCAAAATGGGATAACAAAGGAACAAAGTTATATAGAAGAATGTGATCTTTTTTTTAAAAACAGCATAAAGAATAAAAATAGAAATAGAAATAGGACTCTAACATGCTTAAAGAAATTATGTGCTCTTTAGTTTTCGACTACTGGTTTATGCTGACCTATGCCAAGAGACTAAAACATCATCAATGGGAACCAGTGTCATCCAAAAAGTAGTTGCCAGTTACATGGCGCAATATGTAGTTAGACTAAATGGAGATGCAAAGTGTTTATTGTATTTTGAAGAGTTAGTATGGAAAAATGCAAAAGAGCTTGTCAATTAAAATTTAAAAAAACAAAAACAAGGCTGGGATTGTAGCTGAGTGGTTAAAGCAATTGCCTACCATTCACAAAGTCCTGGTTTCAATTTCTGGTACCACAAAAAAAGATAAAAGAGCCTAAGCATATAATTTTGAAATTACATATTGAAATAAAAGTATTTTGAATATAGTGAGTTAAAAGATATTTTTGAAGTTAATTTCACTGTTTTCCCTTTTCTTTCCTTCCTTTTTCCCTTTTCTTTATTCCTTTCTTTAATAGAAAATTGAAAATTATGTGTGTGTTTCCCTTTTGAGGACTGCACTGCTTTCTAGCGGATGATGCTGACTTAGGCATGGCAGAGTTGTTCCTTCTGGGGCAGGTTGTTTAACTGTCTCTGAGCTTATGAATCATACCTCCATGAGAGAAGGAGAAAAAGATGACTGGCTAAACCTGTTCTTGTAGGCTTTGATTTTGTTTGTGTAATTTTTGCAACTGAATTTTTTATCGAATGTCTAAGTCTCAGAAAAGTATTTGTTATGGACATTTATTATGAGCATATTTCCAAATCTATGATGCATAAAGTATAACCCTTTCAGTTTTACAACTTTAGGCAACTTGCAAGTAAACGCTAACTATTGCCCATTACCTGTGACAGGTAAATAGAGGCGTGTAGCCCATATCTTGGAAACCCACTGGTGAAGAATGTAGAGCAAGGGTCACAACATGAGTTAAGGCGTTGGCTAGATTAGCATCTATGTGACTCACACTTGACTTTAGCCACTAGATGATTTTCCTCTTGAGAAACATTGAGGGCGATGACCCGGTCTCACCACCATACTGAAGAGTGCTGAATCAGTGTCTGTCAGGCCGACTGTTCCAGTAATAAAAGCTAGGTGGGCACAGCAAAGCCTTCCCTTCTGTGCTCTTTGTGTTATGAGCTATTGGAGAGGACACATCAGAGGTGTGATCCAAGAAAGGGTATAGGTGAGTCAACTCGCCGTTATCTCTGTAGGGGAACATGGAGGAAATCCCACTGCAGAAGTGAAAATGTTACTTCCTGCTTTTAAAAGCAGTTTCAAAATGGAGACGTTATATTTAGAGAAATATTAAGAATAAGCCAAATAGCTTTTATAAGCCTTAAAAGAGGTCTAATGAGGTGGGGTTAGAAGAATTTGCACAGGTTCATTTGTGTGACCAAGGGAAATTTGCCCCTGGGTGCTGCCACCTGACCAAGACGCTCCTGCACAACTTTCTCATGGCAATGCCCACAGTGTTTCATAGTTATGTGTTGTCATCCACATCGCTAGTTACGGAGATACTCAAAAGAAGGAACTGTCTGATCTCTCTTTTTTCAATAACAAGCAATGGCTGCCACATAGACAATGGCTAGTAATATGTGATAGGTTGGGTGGGCCTTATTTATTTAGGGTTATGTGACAGCAAGGGTGAAAGAGAATTCAAGAGCTTTTGAGAAAGAGACTAGTGGGTAGGGAATTCAACCTTGTAAGTTGTCATTTCAAGCACCTGCTTATTTTTTGGGCTGGAAAGGGTGGGTGGAAGATGCCCTTTACAGTTTTGGATATATGAATCTAACTTGGAATTTTGCTTGTGGTAGATAGTTGAGAACTAAAATATTATGGGTAAGCTATTAACAGCATTGAGGTTTTAGAGGCTCACATCTAGGAAGTAGAGGAAAGAATCATGGAAAGAAGAGAAGATGAAGAGATGATAAGGAACAAATGAGCGGAAAGTAAATTGGAGAGAAGTTATTCTTGGCAGGAGATGGCTAATAGTGTTTTTTTAAAATCTTTTTGAGACAGGGTCTCGCTATGCAGTTCAGGCTGGCCTTGAGCTCATTTTGCACCCCGGGCCAGTCTTGGACTTGCAGCAATTTTCCTGCCTCAGCCTCTTGAGCACTGGGATTACAAGGATGTGCTACCACACCCATTTTCATAGGGTTTTAAAACACTGAATCTAAAAGTCAAATTTTTGTATTGCTTAATTTATAATATCTATTATTTCCAAATTTATTATATTTTGTTAAGTTTTTAGGACAGAACTTGATCAATGATGTCTTATGAAAGAATAAAGAAAGTGAAACATGTTCAGTCTGGAGTGGGTGTGTGAAAATCTTACAAAGACAGCTATCACCTCACCACCGAATGTGGAGCACGGATGTTTCACACTGAGCTCCATGTAAACGCAAACAAAAGACATTACATACTGTGTATACTCTTGTTAAACTAAAAGATATGTTCTTGTAATGCCAGAAAAGGAAGGCTGCATCAAGCTCAGCAAATATTTAAATCAAATTCTCTGCCATTGTTTTGGCAATTATAGGTAACATCTGATATTTACTTGGCGTATGCCAAGTGCTTTTAAGTACCTACGTGTTATATTACATTATTTAATTCACCAACAACCACAGAATCTTTGAAACACAGACATGAAGTGGCTTGCCCAACTCATTTCATTTTTATAGCAACACGTTGAAGCGAGCATTGTTCTACTTCCTTTTTCTAGATAGAGCAAAAATCAGAGAGACAGCAACTTAATCAGCTTGCCTAGAACACACAGCCGGTAAGTGGGAAGACTGGAATTTAGACCCAAGTTTTGTTTAGTAGTGTCCATTAATAGTCTCGAAGCTTCATAAACTTCCTTTTTTATATGAAGACTATAAGAAATACAAGAAGAAATATAAGTAGAACATTAAAGAAAAGGAGCCACTGCCTTCCCAGTTGGGAAAGGTGTGCATGTGTATGCTGTGCCTGCTCATCCTGGGGGGTTGGAGGGCAGGGTGACGTTTAAGCAGAAACAAGATTTGTTCTTATCCCCAAATTTCTGTTATTTTAAGAAGGAGACAAACCACAGACAATGGTTTTCTCTGTTATACCTAACACATAAAGAAAGCTTCAGGGATTTACTAAGAGATCATTCATTATTTAATTTTTAAAAATAATTCAGCTTTTGATTTTTAACTGCTTTGTTGTCTTTTGGGGAAGGAGGGATATGACCCACAGTTTGAAGCCTAGGTATCCACAGGGGGTTCCTCTCTGTCATAGAGGTACTGCCCTCTGGGTTGTGCTTCTCCTCAGCATCATCGCCAGCAGGCCACTGCCCTGCAGACTGGTCCCAGTGGGCAAGGGTTCTGTTGCTATCAGGATCTCTTATATCCAGGAAATGACTTGCTGGAAATTATGGCTGCTGACCTAATAGAAACAAAGAAAAGATGTCATTAAAAGAAGGGCTAGTGCTAGACAAGACAAAATTATTCATCTGAGTTCAAAAGTCAGGGTGTTTGACAAATGCGTCACCCCATGGTCCCATCTTTGTTGAGAATCAAGGTATAATAATTCCGTCACTCCCATGTTTGCTTATCCAGTCTCTTCCTAAATATGACTAGGTTACTTTGGACAAGAAGAGTTATGTTCTATTTTAAATATTATATAATAGTAACAATGATATGTGTATGGTTCTACCTTCTGTGGTTTTCCGTGTCAGTTAGAATTGGGTTTAGGTGAGAAGTTAGGTGAAACACAACTAACAGTATGTGTGTGTTTGTGGGGGGAGATATCTGAGCATAAAATAATCCAGAGATTCTAGATACCAGTAGGTCCCAGACTGGTTGGCTTTGTCTTTTATGCTTTTCTCCCAAATGTGGACTTTTGACCTCTTGTTTACCACTTCATGGTCACAAGTTGGCAAATTTGTATACAGTGCATGGTCTAAATATGTACAAATGGATACTGTGGAGCACCAAAGACAAATACTAGAAAAATCTATACTCAAAGACTTACCTAAAGCATCTCTTAGAAGTTTCTGTTTATATCTGTCTAGATCTCACATAGGAACCTTTGGTGTATGTGTATTGCAGTCATAAATAAAATCAGGTTTCTTTTCGTAAGAAGGGAGACTGTATTGGGGAGGCCTTTAGCAATATTTGCTACTCTATCATTCTTTCTTCTGAAACATCAATTAAATATACAACTGCAGATTACTTGTAGTTATCGATGCCTTAGAGATAACACAGAATAACATTGCCTTCTGATTTTATAAGTAAGAGCAGTGAAGCCTAGAAGTATTTGTTAATTCTTTTTATTAACATTCAGGAAAGAAAAACAGAAGACTTTATTTTTTAATCACTCATACTAGAAATTACACTTGGTTCCACATTATTATAAATTCTAGAGTGTGAATAACTGGGTTTACTTGAATATATTGTGTACCATGCTGTTTCTTCAATTTATGGCATTTTATATTTTTATGCTGTATTTTCTATACTTTTTTCCTTGTGTTTGTTATATATTTATTTGCTTGTATATTTTATTATTTATTATGCTTACTGTGTTGCATTTCTTTATTTTCCAGAACTACTCACTTATCTTTGGATTTGTTTTAATTTCAGTGACTTTTTGTCAACTGTGCTCTGAAAACAATAAATTGAAAATTTCAAAAATAAGCAATTCGTAAGTGTTAGATTATGTACTCTTCTGAGTAGCATTATAAAATTCATGTTCTCCTAGTCTATCTGCCCAAGAGATGAATCATCCTTATGCTGAGTGTGTTCATACTGTATATGCTAACTGTCCTTTAGTTATTTAGTGACCATCTTGTTTATCCAACTGTCTTGATCTCACAAGTATATTTGTACAATAAGCTTTATTTTACTTAAGTATAGTTGTAAAGCACAAAAGTTGTGATGCTGGTTATTTTATGGCGGTACAGTGTTATAATAATTCTGCAGCGGTACTTTGGTTCACAAACTGAGTTCATTCCACAGTTTTGGGGAACCTAAGTGAGTTCATGTTCATGCGGGGAAGATGGCTATGGTTTCGTTGTTCATCCAATACAGACTTTGAGAACAGAAGCAAAATTTTGTTAACCACTTCTATTTGCAAACTGAATTTTTGATGTATGGAAGCATTTATGAACTGAGGCATTACTGTTACTTGTTATGTACTTTTATATTTTAACTGTGCCTTATTTTTAAATTGAATTGAGTCATGGGTACAAATGTAAGTGTAGAAAAACATGGTATAAATAGGGTTTGGTACTTTGAAGGTTTTGAATCCACTGGGTTTTGAGATATATCCCCTATGAGAGGGAAGACTACTATGTATTGTATCATTTATTGCATATTGGATTTATTCTTTAAATTGATTCCATTTTGTAAAAATTTGCATTTTTATATTTATTATGTTTTTCCTGAATTACTGTATACTGCTTTATTGTTTATGTTATAGTATAAATACCTTGAAAAAACTGTCAAATTTATCTTTGTATCTTTTTCAATAAATATGAACAAGCCCATTGGATTGACTTAGCCACTACGTGTAACACATGACAGAAGAATGAGGGCAACATTTAGCCAAAAGAAAGCAATTTTAAAAGTAGAAAAATATTGTAATGTGGGAAATATTAATTAATCAGAAAACATTTCAATACGTCGGGATGCATTGATTATGGAATGGAAGTCCAGTCTGTACTACAACTTGCCTCATGAAGACCCTTATGAATGGAAAGGTGGAATGAAGAGGTTTTTGCTTATATTTTGATGCCTCTGAGGAATCGTTGCTGGTTAGGTGTATTTTGGTGTTTGTATATGTCAACCAACATCTTCCAGGATATATGATTTATTTGTTTTCCAAGTCTGTTAATCTTATTAGTAGACCATTGCTGTAGGGAGTACCGGAATTTTTTTCCTTTTATCTGTAACTTTTAGCAGTGAGGAGGATTAGAAATTTCCCTACAGCAATAATTGTTCTAGTTTTCCTTTCTAAAGGTGATCTAGCTTGAAAAGGTCCCATTAGATTCATTTTCTTTCTGATTTCTAGTTTTTGTGTCTCTTTCCCTAGAGGCACTTCCTCATGTCATCGAAATGGCCTCTGACTCTTCAGTTACCTAACAACTACTGTGAGCAGTTCAGGAGTCACACCACAGTGTCACTGTTCTTAACCAGACATATTGGAGTTTTAGAATTTATTTTTATGTTACACTTAAAAGTTTCTTACCTAGATGAAAATTAGGCCTATGTATTTTTTAAGATCCTATGCCATGATAAAAGTCATCTTTTAGTGGAAAGACAGAGGGAGGAGAATTGCAATTTGTAGCCCAGGTTGAGCAACTTAGAGACTTACAGAGATCCTGAAAAAAAAAAAAAAAAGCAAACAAACAAAAAACAAAAAACAGAACACAAAAGAAGAAAAATAAATTTGCTTCTTGTCTATGTCTATCTGTAATGTATAACCAAGTTTTTTTTCTTTTTCTTTTTTGTTTTTTACTATTTAAATGCTATATAAATGAAGTTTGATAAACTACTTTTCTGATAACTGTCCAAGACTGAGTCACCCAAAATAGCCTGGGGAACTTGACAGTCACCACTTTGATTATGCAGGGCTTAATTGAGTGGGTTCAACATATGTCAGTGACATGTCTATTACTGCCTATTTGTGAGTAAAGAGTTGAAAGTTCCCCCTGACAGACAATGGTACTTACTGACAGCTCCAAAGGAAGAGTAGACTTCAAAACAAGGCGAAAATTGATGAATAGAGACTTTGGGCACAATGGCACCAATCAAGTTGCCTGGCACCAGTTTTGAGCAGGATAGTTAAATTTTCCTAAAAGTTTAAATCATCCAGTGCCTGACTTAATATTCTATTTGAGTTACAGGCAATAAGAGAAGGTCAGGGATGGCATGGCTGGAGAAAGCGCACCCATGAGCACGCATGTGTGAGTTAGCGTGCATACATGTGTGTGCGCATGTGCAGTAAGTGATCTTTAAGGCAGATGGAAGTGGTAACCATAGGATATTCAGAGTTCAGAGACAGAATTTTTCAAGGTAGAAATCAGAGCAGGCTTTTCAGAGAACAAAGTAAATGAGAGTCAGACATGTTACTTTGGAGATGTGAAATAGGATGTAGAGGTATTAAGGCCTTAATTAGATCTCCAAAGGGTCTTTTTAAAGTTTATAGACCAATTATAATTTATAAATGGATCTCTTTAGTGTCCCTGTGGTCTTTTTCTGATACGCAATTTGTTAGTAAAAGTTTATTTTAACCTTATCTCAGAAGAAATCAAGAAATACATCTATTCAGAATGGTATGCTATGTGGGAAGGTATATGGACTTAGATTTGTGCCCTGTGAAGTATTTTACCTACATGCCTGGAGCTCTGCACCTCAGCCTCAAGGCAGAAAGAAGCCTTTGAGCTTCAGTATTGACTTCTTTTATGTTTGCCCACTTTTCCAAGTGGTTTGGTAGTTAACATGTCAGGCATACTTCTTTAACTAGTGAAATTGTGGCTTGTTGTTAGCATGAATATGATTAACAGACATATTTATAAAATTAAGGGTGTTTAAAACTTGACTAAAATGTTTTTAAAGATGCTTTTCACTCTTTTCTCAAAGTTTGGATAAACAAACTGTATAAATGAATTATACAGCCTATTATTTAAGCATGATGCTCAAAGTTTAATTTCTAAATGAATCTGTATCTAGTGATTATTTAGGAAACTTCTGGTAGGTTACTAATGAAAGAGTACCCAAGTACTGCCTTGGGGATATTGTGTCTATGTCACAGAGACAGTTTGTGGAAGGCGACAGTGTGACACTAACAAGTAGAATGACTTTAGGCGATCATTGGCTGTTGTTCTCGCTTGATAATGAAGTTAATCAGACAATACCCGTGGCACAATTGGGCATGGAATTTGATTTCATTGTAACCATGTAGAGAGACTATAGAAAACTTTATATCTGCTTTCCAAACCTTTTCAGTGATTACCATTATACACTAAAACCAATCTGAACTGTGCAAGATTAGAATGATTTACAGTGGTTTTGCATGATCTGTTTGCCATACACTCAAGAAATTTTATCTTCAACTCCCTTCTCATGATAATACCTTATTTTACATATTTTTCATAAATCAAGATAGATGGACAACTTCCTGTAATCATTTTGTTATTTCCTGAAAACTCTAGTTGCATGGGACACCAAGTAAGAACTGAGAATAAACAAACAGTGCATAAAAAATACCACCTCTGGTTGGCTAATGTGATCTTTTCTGAAAGGCAAGTGTGAACAGGAGACTAATACTGTCACTGTCACCCAGGGAAGGCTATTCTATGTCGTAAATTTTTCAAACAATGGATTTTTTTTTTTTTTTTTTTTTTTGGTACCAGGGATCGAACTCATGACCTCGCGCTTGCCAGGCAGGCGCTTAAGCCACTGAGCTAAATCCCCAGCCCCAAACAATGGATTTTTATGTCCCTTGGAATTAGCTGTATGGTCAAGGGCAGGAGTGAAGTGTGCATTATTTGTCTTCTCCTTTCCCTTGTCTCCTCAACATGTGTGGTCTCATCTGGGCGGAGCTTTTAGCAAGGGTAGGAATGGTAGAATGAGTTTTCCCAGCTGCATGAAGACATGCTGGAAAGGGAATGTTCTGGGACAAATCAGTCACTGTTTGTGACAAGGGTTTTGTTTTCTTTCTCCACTATTGCAGGAGCCTCACTTACAGGAACTTCGTGATTATCATATCATTCATACAATCTGTGTAAATACAAGACAACTTTTCCATGTTGAGTCAGCTTTATCTTCAGTTATTGGTGATGTTGTCTGACAAGTCACTTCTCACTTGCCTATTGAGTTTTTGTCTTTAAAAGGAAGGTTAATAGCTCTGAGTGATGGGATAAGAAAATTGTTGTTTTTAGAAGAATCCTAGTGGTTAAAATTCCTTGAAGTCTCTCATCTTCTGTTCATATATTTTTTGTGTGTGACAGCTATAGCTGGAACCATGGAGTAGTAGTAGGAGGAGGGTCAGAGTTGAGGTCCCTAGGAGGCAAACAGCTCATCTCAGGCAGGTAAAGGACTAGTCACATAGTTGTCTGCTCTGTAAAGACAATTGCTCTGTAAAGAGATGGAAACACTAAGTATTGTGGACAAAGCCCATGATATCTGGGAAATAGGAAACTAATACTTGAAAAATTTCATCATTACAGCTATCTGCAACATAGTACTGAGGTCAATGTATCTGGATGATTCAAGTTTCTCTTAAGATGAAAGCAATGTTCGGAATGTGCGGTTATCAGTGACTGTTAGAACATGTTCAGGGCTGGGGTGTGTACCATCTTGAAGCTACCACATTTCTTTACCTGCCTGGCTGGTCATGAGTAGTTCCATTGATTGTATCTGTGGTATCTAGACTTATACTAGATCTAAAGATAGATGTGGGTGGCTCTTCTTGTTTCCCAGCCTGACCACTAGAAGGGGCTGGCATCTGGTTCTCCCCACAGGGGTCTGCACATGGCATTGGTTCACAGGGAGCATTTGCTTCTTGGTGACTTCTTATTTTTTCCCCCTGAAGTCTACAAATGGCACTGACTCATGGGATTGTAGATACTATTTTAGTAGAAATGACTATAGCAATAACCTTAGTAATTTGTCTTTGTCATGTGGGTTAAAGTCAAATAATTCATAGCTCATTATCTGAGTTTTATTTACTTAAATTCTAATATATACATTTATTGATAAATGTTTGGTTCTCAGTGTGGCCATGGACTTGAATTCCTGTGAAATATATAAGGAAAAAAGTTTCTGGATTTTTGTTTATGGAGTTCACCATTTGGTACTTCAAAAATAAGAAAAAATACATCAAGTTTAAATTTCATTCTGTATTCTCTCAGTGAAATGGTTTTCAAAATTATACCTGCATCAGAATCACCTGGTGATTCAACTTTTGAAGCCAGGACCTCAAAGATTTGGGGTAAGTCTGGTGATCTTCATTTGAAAAGGAAACAATATTCTAATGTAGCTTGGCAACTTTTCGCATTCGTCAAAAAGAATGCCCATAGGAAGAGATATGTGCCACAAAATATTTTTCTTAAATTTGGGCATTTGAATGTTTATTTATAACAGTAAAAACTGAAACAAGTCAACCAATACAAGTGAACAAGTATTAAGAAATATTTGGCGTTGCTTCCCAAACATGGTTTTACTTTTCCTTTTTTGGAGGTACGTAAGGAAAACTCATTACCATGTCGTAGATGATGTCACCTCCTCTATTCCTAGCACATTTTTGCCACGTAATACTTTTATTACACAGTGTTTATGATGAGCCAGTTTTCTTTTTGCTTTATGAGCTGATGATAGTCAGTTAATTATATCACAAGTTAAAGGAAAAATTACTAAGGAATACCACTCTAACTTCAGCATTTTATTATCATTACAAGTGGTTGCTTTTTAAAACATGCCAGTATTAGAATCTAGATTGTGATACTAGAGTGTCTGCTATGAAAATCACAGGTAATTGTGTTGCTAAGCCTGGATTATAAGTCATTCTTCCTACATCTATATGAACATACACAATGGTGTCTGTGTTATGAGATAAATGTTTTTCTTTCTTAAGGGATCACTTTCTTCAGAATACCAATCTTTTCTGCACTTATCTATCTTAGGAAAGTAAATTGGTAATTTACTTTAAAGATCTTATGAAGGAATGATGTATGAGTCAGCTATAGCTGACCCTTCTTCCTAGTTGTTTTTTACCCAATGAATTCTTTCACATTATAAAATGTGCGTAAATTCTAAGCTAAATTAGATTTGTTAATGTGATAGATTTTAACCTCCATATGCATGAATTGAGTCACAGTCTATACAGGTGTGTATATTTATTAACACTCAGATTCATGAGTCTCTATTTAAATTCATTAAATTTTAAGTCATGTCTGACAATTTACATTATAACCAACATCCCCAGTACTTCTGATTCTGATAATCTGACTTTAATATTCTAATGAAGATAGCTTGATAGAATTAACTTTAAGTCATTTATACTTTAAAGCCAGTGGAGGAACTTGTTTTGAACCTTAATTCAGAGGCATTTAGCAATTACAAAAAGCATTGTAAATGTTTCCAAATATGGATTTCATATTTGAATGTCCACTGGGGAAATTGCATTATCTTGTTTCCTCATGGAAAGCCTAGCGTTTGGCAAGACCAGATATTTTCAGGGTATCCCAAACCATGATATTGAGAGACAGAAAGGCACAGATGAGATTAATGAATAGTGATGTAAGTAAAACATAATAGCAGTCAATACACATACAATGAACATACACAATGGTGTCTGTGTTATGAGATAAATGTTTTTCTTTCTTAAGGGATCACTTTCTTCAGAATACCAATCTTTTCTGCACCTATCTATCTTAGGAAAGTAAATTGGTAATTTACTTTAAACAACTTATGAAAAACAGAACTAGGATTGTTCTTAACTTGAGCTATCTGACCTCGGATCTGGGACTTTGGACTTGAACATATAACCAGCAAACGGTGAGTTTTCTGCAAAACTCATTTAGGCTTCAGTTAAACAATAAACTTTAAAAAAATTAATACAAAGTCTTATAGAGGCAAAGTCATAACTACATGTCATTTAGAAGTAGAGAAATACAACAGGGTAGATAAATGAGAAGGATAGCAAAGACATTCCTGAAACAGTTATTTTCTCAAATATTAGCTATGAGAAATAATAATGATAATCTTTTCATGTCACAATGTTTATTGTATAAATATTATTTAAATTCTTTTAAATCTTGTCCACAAAAAACTCAGGCATCATTTTGTTCAACAAATGTTTACTCATTGGATAAATGAAGAGTTGGGGTGATTCTGAGTATCTCACTGTACCTAAAATGTTTTACAGGACAGCTAATACAGCTGTATATGTAAAATAATTAGGACTGTGACAAGAATTGTAGAAGTAAAGATTAATTGTAAAGGTGTGGGTGGTACTGATGCAGTCTGGTGTCAACATCTAGGGAGGGTTAAATGGAAAGTGTAGACTTGCTCAGGTGGATGAGCTGTATCCCTGAGCCTCAGGCTGAGAGTTTAGGATAGATGTAGTTGGCTCCCCAAGAAGTACTGACTTGCTTTGGAACAATGGTTAATATTAGTTTTAAATGTTGCTGCAACCATTACCACAAACTTACTGGTTTGAAGCAACACACATTTCTAATTTTCTTTGTAGGTGCAAAGTGTGATGCATACCTTCCTGGCCTGAAAGAAAAATATCATAGTTTCCTGTGTTTTAAGGAAAGAATCTGCTTTCTTGACTTTTTTTTTACTTTTAGAGGCTTCCCAGAACTATTTGGCTCATGGCTCCTTTTTCTAGCCTCAAATTTAATAATGACAGGTTGAGTTCTTTTCACATCACATTATTCTGATATTCTGTATTCTCCTTCTTCAACTTTTAAAAACTATGATTATGCTTACTCCACAGACCTAGAGGCCATTGGGATTGAGGCCCCCTCCTTGTCCCATGGATGTAGGGGTTGCCAAGATCGTTGGCCATGCCCCGCTCCTCACCCCATGGACCTAGGGGCTGCCAGGATCATCAGCCTCACAATCTCCCTTCACACGCACCCCTCATTCCACAGACCTAGGGGCTGCCGGGATCATCAGCCTCACCTCCCTCCTTGCCTCACGGACCTAGGGGCCCCCTTGCTGCAAAGACCTAGGAACTGCTGGGATCATCAGCCTTGCCTCCTGTTATGGATTAAAAACTGGTGGTCAACTTAACACCAGCTGAATTAAATCAGCATGATGCTGAGTGTGGATGGCCCACCTAAGGAAAGTTGCCAGCATCACTAGAGATGTGGAGAAGAGCTAGGTGCTGTGGGTTCTCTGAAGTGTTGCTGTTTTGAGCCATTGATTCTCCTGGAGGAACTTGTCATGGCTAGTTTCCCTGATATGAATTCGGCCATTATCATCAGAGGAGCTTGGGACTTTGTCAGTGAAGGTAGCTGTGGTTCACGTTGGGGGAACTCTGCTCCTTACATCAAGCATTGCTTCCTGGCTCCAGAGGGGAAGATCTGTGCTGTTTAATCTCCAGGAGAAGGTTGTCACATGGGCTTCCTTGCATGCACTTGACTGTTATCATCAGAGGAACTCAAGACCTCCTTGTTGCTGAGGATGGCTGTGGTACTTTTCAGGGCAGCCCTGGTGCTTATTTTGAGTGTGACTTCTTGGCTTCAGTATAGAACCCTCAACCTGCTGGCTCAGCTCCTTCATCCTGCTAGACTTCTTAGCTTCCACCACTGACCTTTGGGCCTTCCCAGCAGATCCATAAAACAGACTGGCATGAGTCATTGTCATGGGCTCTAGGCCTCCAGTTGGACTCATGGGAGGCATTGCCATGGGCTCTACATCTTCAGCTGGACTCATGCAGGGCACTGCTGTGGGATCACTTGGCTGAACATTCTGGGTCTTTAGTGTTGTGGACAGATTTCCTGCACTTTTCTACTTGACCATCATAAAATAATATTACAAATTCTGTATCCTGATTGTAATTGTTCTCCTTACAATCCCTGACTAAAACCCCCACAATTACCCCAAGGACCTAGGGGCTGGCTGGATCATCAGCCTTGTTTTCCCCTTGTCCTATAGACCTAGGGTCTACTGGAATCATTGGCCTCACCTCCCACCTTGCTCCAAGGACCTAGAGGCTGCTGAGATCATTGGCCTCGCCTCCCTCCTCACCCCACAGACCTAGGGGACCAACAGGATCACTGGTCTCGCCTCCTTGCCCGAGAATCTTGGACACTAGTGGGATCATTAGTCACCCCCCTACCCAAAAACTACAGTAGTTCACACACAAGTAGTGACCTCCTTTTACTACTTACAGAACCTTGGTGGGCTGGTGGGAACCTTAGCAACTCTTCACCCACACAGCAGGCTTGCAACAGCGTGGTGAGTTTCTCCTTCAAATAGAGGACTTCAGTGGGTAAACAAGAGCAGTGGTAAACTCTTCCCCACCAGCTGGAGGACCTTGGTGAGTCTGGCAAGAGTGTGGGTGAGTCCTTTTCCCATACAGAGAATACTAGGTGGGTTGAGGAGAGTGTCAACAAGGCCCAACCTAGAGGAAATCAAAAGGGCTTACAAGACACACAGTAACACAGTAGGGTCCCAGCTGAGGTGCATACTATAGCCAAGTAGATCAGGCTGACTGGAACATCCTGAAGCTGTCATAACAATAGGACTTAAGGGTTGACTTATATCAATACTCCTAGGTTAGTCAGCCTAGGAAGAATATAGGAATCACCTAATAAGCCCTGCAGGAGGAATTCAAGTGACTGGTCCCTCACCTTCATTGTAAAGCCTTGCAATTGGACAAACATCAACCACACAGTAGAACCCTAAGACACACATGATGGACAGGTAAGACTAGGGGTACTGAAAGACCAAAATGTTAACCCAAGAGGTGAAAATGACAAAACGAAAAAGCAAAATGCAATCTCAAACATCCAGTCCTTCAGGAATAGGTCTAGGAAATAGAGGATTGAAGTCATGCACCTGAAATTTCTCAAAAGATAGCAAGTGAAATAAAGAAATCCATGAGGCTATAGAGGAAATCAGATCAGAAAAAATCTCATGTAAAGAAAGAAATGATAACCTTAATAAAGGAATTGCTCAGAATAACTAGAGAAGACATAGATTAAAAAAACAGAAGCATGAGAAAATGATTTAAACCTTGAATGAACAATATAGAAAATAAGTAGAATGCATGAAACAAATTCAGAGATATCCAGGAAATCAAAAATTCTATTGAAAGCTGGAAAAACCATTTGAATAAAGCTAAGGATAGAATTTCAGACTTTGAGGACAGAATTGCAGCTAGAGACCATGAAAGGAGAGAACTTTTAAAAATAACAAGACAGCATGAGATGACAATTCAACAGCTTCAGTACAATGCAAAGAGAAATATTATAAGACTAATAGGCATCAATGAAGATGCAGGGGTCCAAGCAAATGACATGAGTAAACTGTTTGCACAAGTAATAGTAGGAAATTTCCCAAACATGGAAAAAGAATCAGATATGCAGATAAATGAGGCATATAGAATGCCAAATAGTCATAACCAAAATAAATCTATACCCAGACATATAATAATTAAGATCCCAGAAATCTAGCATAAAAACAGAATACTAAAATTTGTTAGAGAAAAGGCACAGCTCACCTATCAAGGAAAGCCTGTAAGAATCATGGCACACTTCTCAGCACAAACCCTCAAGTTAAAAAGAGCTTGGAGCAAAATGTTTCAAGCCCTGAAAGAAAACATCTTTCAACCCAGATTCACATACCTTGCAAAACTTTCTTTGAAAATTAATGCAGAAATAAGATACTTGTATGACAAAGAACAACTAAAGACATTCATGTCCACTAAACCAACCCTAGAAAGAGTACTGAAAGACATACTAGGTAGAGATAAAAATGACTACAATTTTCAGAACAACAAAGAAAAGAAACCACCAGACAGGGCAAGCAATTAAGGGGGAAAAAGCAGGAAAATAACATGGCAAAGTTGAGCCAGTACATATCAATTATATCCTTCAAGGCAGATGTTCTCAGTTCACCAATTAAAAGAAATAGGTTGACAGAATGGATCAAGAAACAGAATCCAACAATATGCTGTATACAGGAAACACATATGACTCAAAAGGAAACTCCAGACTAAAAGTCAAAGGATGGAAAACAATATTCCATGTGACAGGAACTCAGAAAAAAGCAGAGGTAGCTATTCTATTTGCAGACAAGGTGAACTTCAAACCAAAAATGATCAAAAGAGATAAAGTCACTACATTCTTGTAGTGGAAAAATTCAAGAGGAAGAGCTAACAATCATAAATATATATGCACCAAATACAGGAGCACCCAACTAAAGAAGAAAAATACTAATGGACATGAAAAATCAAATATGCAATAACACAGTTGTAATAGGGGACCCATTGTCATCAAGAGATAGATCAGCTAGACAAAAATTCAGCAAAGAAATAACATCTGGATCAAACCTGTGAACAAATGGACTTCGTAGACATTTACAGAATGTTCCACCTAACCACATCAGAATACGTATTTTTCTCAGCTTCACATGGGACATTCTCTAAAATAGACCATATATTAGTCTGTAGAACATTCTTAAGTAAATGTAAAATGATTGAAATTATCCCATGCATATTATCTGACCATAATTCACTGAAATTTGAAATTAATGCAAAAGAAACTGTAAAACTTACATAAACACATGCAAATTAAATAACCTCTTGAACAATCAATGGGTTACAGGTGAAATTAAAGAAGAAATTAAACAATACTTACAATTCAATTAAAATGCAGATATGATATACCAAAACCTGTGGGACACAATAAAAATGATTCTAAGAGGGAAATGTATAGCAATGAATTTTCACATCAGGAAAACAATGAGCACAAATAAACAACTTAATGCTACACCTCAAGCTTCTAGAAAAAGAGCAAGTCAAGCCCAAAGATCACAAAAGAGAGAAAATTACAAATATCAGAGCAGAAATTAATGCAATTGAGACTAAGAAAATGATGCAAAAATTAATGAATCAAAGAGCTGTTTCTTTGAGAGAATAAATAAAATTGATAAACCTCTAGCCAACTTTATCAAGAAAAAGACAGAAGAAATTCAAATTCATGTAACATAGAATGAAAAGGATGAAATTACTACAGATTCCATGGAAATTCAGAAGACCATGAATATGTACTTTGAAAACCTTTACTCACATAGGGTGGAAAACACAGAGGAAATGGACAGATTTCTAGAAATGCATGAATTACTGAAGCTCAATCAAGAAGATACAACAATTTTGAATAACCCAATATCAGCAACTGAAATTAAAAATGTGATTCAAATATTACCAACAAAGAAAAGCCCAGGTCTTGATGGAGTCATGGCTGAATTCTATAAGAAATTTAGAGATGATTTAATGCCAATACTCCTCAAACTTTTCAATGAAATTGAAAACAAAACAATTCTTTGTAACTTATTCTTGGAGGCAAGTATTACTCTGATACTAAAATCAGAGAAAGACTCAACCAAAAAGGAAAACTATAGGCCAATCTCCCTATTGAATATAAATACAAAAATTCTCAATAAAATACTGGCAAATAGAATGTAAAAAATCATCAAGAAGATTATATATCATGACCAAATGGAATTTATCCCAGGAATGCAGGAATGGTTTCACATGTACAAATCAGTAAATGTAATACTCCACATCAACAGAGCCAAAGACAAAAATCACATGATCATCTCAATAGATGCAGAAAAAGCTTTTGATATGTCCAATACTTGTTCGTGATAGAAACCCTACAGAAATTCAGAATGGATGGTATCTACTTCAATCTGACAAAAGCCATCTATGACAAACCAACAGCAAACATTATACTAAATGGACAAAAACTGAAAGCTTTCACTCTAAAATCAGGAACAAGACAACAATGTCCACTGACATCACTCTATTCAATATAGTTCTGGAAACATTAGCCAGAGCAATTATACAAGAGAAAGAAAAAGAGTAAGTATAGGAAAAGATGAAGCAAAATTATCATTATTTGCAGATGACAGGATACTCTACATAGACGATCCCAAAAACTCTATCAAAATGCTGCTAGTTAACAAGCAAATTCAGCAGTGTAGCTGGATACAAAGTCAACACTCAAAAATCAACAGTATTCCTGTACACAAATGACACCTTTCAAAATAGCATCCAAAACAATGAAATACTTAGGAATTAACCTAACAAAGGATGTAAAAGACGTATACATTGAAAACTATAGTACTCTACAAAAGAAGATTGAAGAGGATGTCAGAAAATGGAAAAATATTCCTTGCTCTTTGTTAGGAAGAACAAACATTGTGAAAATGGCCATACTCCCAAAACTGTTATACAGATTTAGTGCAATCCCAATCAGAATACCATCAAGATACCTTACAGATCTAGAGACAACATTGCTAAAATTCATTTGGAAACAGAAGAGACCTCAAATAGCAAAGGCAATTCTGCGCAACAAAGGCAAGGCAGGAAGCATCACAATTCCTGATTTAAAATTATACCACAAAGCTACAGTGATAAAATCAGCATGGTACTGGCAAATAAACAGACCTGAGGATCAATGGAACAGATTAGAAGATGCAGACATAACTACAGAGACACTCAGCCACCTTTGACAAAGGGGCTGACCATGTTCCAGGGAGGAAAGATAACCTCTTTCATAAATGGTGCTGGAAAAACTGGCTTTCCAAATGCCGAAGACTAAAAGTAGACCAATGTCTATTTCTGGGTACTAAACTAATTTCAAAATGGATCAAAGATCTAAATAATAAAACAGAAACACTAAATCTACTGAAAGACAAGGTAGATAGAAATCTTGGAGACACAGGGGTAGGCAAGGTGTTCATGTACAAAACATTACACAAAAGTACTTCAAAGAATCAATACCTGGGATTTCTTCTTATTAAAAAGTTTTTGCACTTCAAAAGAAATCACCAACAGATTGAAAGGAAAACCAAAGAATGGGAAAGAATTTTAGCCAGCAACCCCTCAGACAAAGGACTTATAGCCAGAACATATAAAGAATTGAAAAACATCAAGCCCCCAAAATTCAAAGACCCTCTCCAAAAATGGGCATCTGAGATGTACACTCATTTTTCAGATGAAGAAATACAAATGGAAAATAAATACATGAAGAAATGTTCACCATCACTGGTCACTCGAGAGATGCAAACTAAAACAACATTGAGATTTCATCTCACTCTAGCAACAGTGACTGCCATCAAGAAATCAACCAATACTAAATACTGGTTGGGCTGTGAGGAAAAAGGAAAACTTCTCCACTGTTGGTGGGAGTGTAAACTGGTGCAACCACTGTGGAAATCAGTATGGAGATTCCTCAAAAAACAGTAATTGGAAGTTCCTCTTAATTTAGCTATTTACCTTCTGAGTATTCCCCCCCATTGAAAATGTGTCACAGTGATATATGTACACCCATGTTTATGGCAACACAATTTGTAATAGCTAAATCTTGGATACAACCAAAATGCCCATCAACAGCTGAATGGATAAAAAAAAGATATGGTATTTTTATCTAATGGCATATTACTCAGCTCTCAAAAAGGATAATCTTGAGGCTTTTGTAGGTACATGGAAGCAACTTGAGACAGTACTTATAAGTAAAATAAATAAACCCACATTTATAAATATTACATTGTTTCCCTAGTATATACAAATAATAAAAAATAATCTGAAAGAGTAAGATTCAAAATATACAATAGATATATATTTTAATAATGAAAGAGAAAGAAAGTGCTCAAAGAGACAGAACAACTAAGATAGGGGAAAGGAAAAAAAGAAGAAAGGAAAGGATTACATGTGTGTTGGTAAACGTATATAAATGTATGTATGTATATGTATGCTAGATAAGTAAATGTACTACTAATCTCTGTTAGTTCACCAAAAAGAACAGTTTGTGCTGTCACTGTTTGATTGATTGCTTTTGTTACTGGATTTTGTAACCTGAACAAGAACTTTTAAGATAACAATATGCAACATATTAACTAGTGTTTATTCCGTATTTTTGAAATTCTGTATCATTTCTATCCTTTTTTTTTTAAAATAAAAACAAACTGTGATTATGTTGGGTTTACTCAGACTATGGAGGGTGACATCTCTATTTTAAGATTGGCTTATTTGGAACCTAATTCTTCCAGCTGCAACCTTAATTCTCTTTTTCCATGTAATGCATTATATTTACTGGACTAGGACATGGATACGGGATTTTACATTTTGAGCTCTGTCCTTTCTTTCTTTCTTTCTTTCTTTCTTTCTTTCTTTCTTTCTTTCTTTCTTTCTTTCTTTCTTTCTTTCTTTCTTTCTTTCTACCACAGCCTTCTAAAGGGTAAGGTGACTGGGAGAAAGGAGCATATTTCAGCACATGGGCCTCAGTAACCCAAGGCAGGACACTGGCCTGGAAAGAAAACCCCTTTCCACTTGGGCAACAAGCTGCTCTGGACACTTTCAGAGAGTGGCAGGGCACTAATGGTGGCAGGACTACGAGCTGGTGACTGATGGAGAGGGACAAGGCTGTGTCACGCCTAGAGAGATCGAAGGATAATTGGTAGCTGAGGACTGCTCACTCTCTATGCACTAATTGAAACCGAATTGTTTCTAATATTTGTAGAGAAAGAAGGTATTAAGGTTTTTCTCTTGGTAGAGGGAAAGCCAAGATGCTTGCCAGATCACACATAAAGAGGGGGCTGGGGGAGAACACTTGTAGAATTAAAAGAAGTAGAAACATGGGTCGAGTATGTCTTTGAAACTAATCCTCCCTTCCTTTCTTGTTTCCTCCCTCCCTTGCTCCTTCTTTCTCCCTCTCTTCCTTTCTTCCTTCTTCCTGCTTGCCTGCCTTTAAAGTTTTGTCTTTTTATGTGTTTGGGGCAATGTTTTCACAGTGTTAAAGCTGACCTCAATCTAACAGCAAACAACGCTAATCAGAGCAATCTCTTATCCACATTCAAATTTTTAAAGTTTTTATTTTATTCTTGCAAAAATAAGTTAAATCACAAAAAGCTCATGATGGAGGCTGGAGAGGTGTTACAGAATCTATTTTAAAAATGGGTACTGTTTT
The DNA here is from genome assembly GCA_004027295.1 of Dolichotis patagonum. Taxonomy (NCBI): domain Eukaryota; kingdom Metazoa; phylum Chordata; class Mammalia; order Rodentia; family Caviidae; genus Dolichotis; species Dolichotis patagonum. The sequence continues at coordinate 98,521 of PVJX010003758.1, forward strand.
TAGGTAGGTAAGGCAGAAGGGTTTTTTGAACCCAGGAGTTCTAGACCAGTCTGGACCATATAGTAAGGCCCCTGCCACTTAAATTAAAAAAAAGAAAAAGAAAAAAAGGTACTGTTGACTGTTGGGAGATTTTATTTTTCAGCTAGGCAAAGTGGAAGTGGCTAATGAAAATTCAAGAGAAAAATCATGTGACCTTTAGAGTAAAAAGAAACCCACAAGACATTAGTCATCCAGTGAATATTATATAAATCACGCAAAAGCAGCCTGTATATTGTTAAAGGACTTTCTATTTTTTCCCCAGAGCAGAACCAGACCTATCTTAGGTCAGTTTTTATGCTTACCTAATTCTTGTTGTTTGGGTGTCTGTGTGAACAGAAAAAGAGAAACAGCTGGGTACTAGTCTGGCATGAAGTCATCAGCTATGGGAAAGAGTTCTTTGAACACAGGCATCATGAGTTGCCTGAACGGAAGAGGAAGCCACATAATGCATCAGAATATGAAAATGTAGGTGACAGCTTCTACCCTGGGGATGGAGAGCACACCTTCATGCTACTGAAAGCCTGAGAATGCTGCAGGAATTACACACGTGGTCCTTCAGTACAAAAGATAGAAAAGTATATTTCATCTTTTCTACCAATAGAGACAGCTCCGTTCTGCAGACGAACTTGGGAAGTGCGGTGCGGTGTAGGGAGGTGGGGTGGTGGTTATAAACAGGCTTCCGGTAGAGAGCTGCAAAATAGAATTTTCAATTTTTGCAACATTTTTCAAGGCTCTTTATATGAAATGAAGCAACTGCAAAACTTGAATATGCAAAGCCCCAAATCTTCAGCGATTCTCTTGCCAAAATGATGTTATTTCAGAATAAAGAGGAATGACAACATTTAAAACAAAGATGAGTAGCAACCTGAAGAAAATAAACAAGAAATAACCTTTCAACAAGGAAGATGTTTTACATTCTTGTCATGCTTCAACTCTGTGCTCCTGGTTTGCCTGGTTCTAGGTCTGAAGGACCTTATGTTGAAGGTACTAGAAGTTCACAAAGGGGAGAAATTTATCTTAAATATTGGAAGTCTGTCTTTGCCCCAGTTTTACTTTGTCTGACTCCTCTCCTCATCTAAAGCCTTTACACTTCCCAAAGCTCCTTCCCGGTGAGATTGCTAAGCCTGCACTCACAGACTCCAGCTCAGCCTAAGTGCAAAAAGACATACAAGGCAGAATAATAATTGCAGCCATGGCAACCCAAAGCATTAACTCCAGCTGACGGTGCTGGCCTGTAGTGAGTTCAAATTCTACCTACTCTAGGCCCATCTGAATAAAACTGGAAAAAGAGGCTGGCTGACTCTGTCTGCGAAACGAATTTAGCCCACTGCTTCTTTTTAGTAAAGGCTGTGAACTAAGGACCAACTTTATATTTTAAAATGTTTGAAAACAGCTTTCAAATAATATGCCCAAAACATGAAAGTTATAGGAAATTCAAATGTTAGTGTCCATAAGCAAGATTTTCCTGAAACTCAGTTGTGTCACTTTTCTATGTATTGCTTAAAGGTGCTTCTGTACCACGGTGGAGAATTGGCTGGTGAAACTGAAGTATTTACTATAGGATCCTTACGAGAAGAGAAACCCTTCATCTAAAGCAGTTTTAAAATTTACGTACTGAATAGCCAATGTTTCACTATAGAGCAAGATTTTCCAGGGCACAGATGATATTTCCTTTATTATCGTAACCTATTGCTAACCTAGTCAGTGACAAGTGGCAGTTACTTAATAGATTGGTTGTTGCAAAGAGTTACAGTAACCCAGTTTACAACAACCTGTAGAAGGATATATATTATATAACATCTGCCTTGGGAAGGCTTTCTCTAGGTAGGAGACTTATCTTTTTCTTCTTAGATTTCCTTTTCTCTATATACCTATCATGGAGCATACATACTTAGATTGCAATCAAATTTTCAAGTTGTCACTAAAATTTAGAAAGTGTCAAATTCGCATAGTTGAGCATTTTGTTTTTAGTATGACATACTCTTCTCAGATGTTGTATACTGGTTATTTATTACTATAAGCAAACTTCAAAAAAAATCTGGTGATTAAAAAATACTGTATTCTAGGACAAATTCTTGTTGGTTATACATTTAGACAATGCTAAGAGTGGTGATTCTGTTCCATGTGGCATCCACTGGATTTTGCCAGAGACATTCAACTGGTGTCCAGGCTGCTCTGGTGCATCCCTGGCAGGATGTGGTGGAGGAGGCTACTGAACGGCTGTGATCCCGTGGCCTCCCACTTTTCCAGTCACCTCAGAGCAGGAGGCTTCCAATATGGCAGCTCAGAGCTCCTAAAGACAGGATAGGTATTTCCGGTTCTCTTTGAGTATAATTTCTGCCACGGTGTATTCAGCAGACCAGTTGCCAAACACTGCAGGAAAGAAAGGTATCAAGAATTTCCTCGCCTTCCATTTGCCACAGGCTGCTTCTAGTTTGAATTTTAGGCTCATTAATTCTAGTTCACAGAACATCCTTCCCCTAACATATTGTCCTTAATTGTCTTTTGTGCATTAATCTCTGACAAGTTCTTGATTCTGAGGTGTCTAACAGGAGGAGGACCAGCCAAGGCTACCCAGAGTCAGGAGGGAACAGCCAAAGTATATGGACATTTTTTCAGAAGGTGATTTACCTCTATACAATTACCTCATGTCTTAAAATACGTAAAAGACAAATTAGGAGGTCTGCAAGCCTACTATGAGCTCCAGCTGTTTGGGAATAAAGTCACAAGCTATATTTCTATATTTCTAGTGACATCTTAAATTACATAAATTGGAAGATCTACGGGTTTATTTTTTCATTCCTTAGAAAACTCAAAGAGTTGTCCCTCACTGGCTAGCTAAAGAATATACAAGTCATGATAATGTCATTTCAGGACTTGGTTTTCTTCTTTTTTGCCATTTTCCATTCATGGGCATATTGCTAGAGTGATGTTCTTTTTTTGTTGTAAAGAAATAAGAATTAGTTTGCTAACGATGCCCTTTTAAAGGGTGATTTGCTGACCTGAAATTAGAAACCAGAGCAGTTTAACTATCCAAACATTGCTTTCTGCATATGACTGTATAAATGGATAATGATCTCAGTATTTCCTCTCACAAAAATAAATTTTTGAGGATGTTTTGGCTCGTGTTATAGAGTTTTTGAGAGAAAACACAGTTGCTTATAATATATCCAATAAGAACGTGCAGGATATAAATATTATTTAAATACACTAAAATTTTATGGAATTAGACATTCTAAACAATGTTTCTTCATCAACTGAAACAATTTGCTATGCTTTTTTTATTTTAAAGAGAAACAACAATACAAATAATGATATAAAATTTCAAAATAAAATAGTAGGAAAATAACAGTGGTAAACACATTGTGTATCTGCTATGTTTTGATGACCAGCGAGGTCAGCAAGGTGATGGCGGTGTGTGGAGTCACCAGCTAGCTTGGAACCCGGACCCCTTCCTCGGCTGGATCTGGTTTGGTAACTGTATTTCCTTTCTTCATAGCTCCAGCTCACAGCTCTCAAGAACACTTGCTTCCTCTTCGTGCCCTGTGGAATACATGTTTGCTCATCCCGTGGCTGGTGACTGGTAGCTTCTTTGCACATTTCCTCTCGTGGTCAGAGCTGTTAGCAACTGAAGCTGCTGTGGCTGACAGCGAGCAGTGAGAGCTCATTGTCACATTGGCCAGAGGCCTGCAAGCTTTCTTGTTCTTTAAAAAGTCACATGAGGTTTGGGACCTGGTTGTAAAGTTTCTGTGGGTAATCAGAATCCCAAGTTTCACACAGGGGAAGGTCTGCACAGTGATAAAACTGGTACCATTTTTTCCCCCTTTTTCCTTTTTTTCTCTGATTCAGACATGCATCCAAAAGAGAACTCTTCATGGTGAAGCAGTTACTGAGAATGAGTTCAGGGCCGGAAAACTAGGCTGCGGTTTCTGTCTTTGTTGTTGTTGGTAGTGGTGGTGTCCGCAGCGGTGGTGGCGGGTTTGCGTGTGTGTTTTGAGAACTTTGAACAGTCAGTTAAGACTGTATTTTTTTGTGCAGTGTCTGGACTCACATTCACAAGCTCATGAAGAGGCTTTTTATTTGCTAAAAATGAACTCTGACCCATCATTATCAGATATGTATTGTAAATGGAGATAGCAGAAACCTTCGAAAATGCTTCATACTAAAATGGAGAATGAAACCATTAACTCTTCTTCAGAGGTCTGAAAAACATCTGTGAAAGACCGTGCCAGGAGGACAGTTTGGTGTTTGTTGTGGTTTTCTATGAAACATTTTTTCCTCTTCTTCCTTTCTTGGCAGATTTGACAGTTGTTCGGTTCTTCCTTCACATTTGTTTTCAGAGTAGTTGTTTCCTTTCCCTTAAAAAATGTTAAAGCTCCTGCCACTGGTGGATTCTCTTCATTTAATCACCACTGGCCTCCAGTTAGGAGATTCTGGAAATCCCCTGGTACATTCTCTTGCCAAAACCACTTCTGGTTACCCACCTACGATATTTTTCTTCCTAAACTGGCCATCCTTCTCTGACTTATTTTAGCACATGCCACATGTCACAATTTGACATAGTAGCACACCACACCATTTGAAAGGAGGCTTACCAGTGTAACACTGGTCACAAGTTGCCTTAAATAAAACTAATTAAAAAGTTCTTTTAATAAACTGCAATTTCTTCCTGGAGTGCTAAGTGGTTTGGAGACAAATCAGAAGCATATTAGCATCACTATGGAATCTTAGCCAAACTTTTTCTGGTTCTTCCAGAGGATGATTTTAAAATCTTGGTCCCCTAATAAGGCAAATGTTCCTCTTAATTCTTTTGAAATTCTAAATTAAGAGACACTATTGATATGGGGAATGAAGCTCCTGACATACTTTATATCAGGTACGAGTTTGTGTTCTTTAAAATTGAAGAATGAATTTTAGGAGCAATGGAAGTTAAGAGCAGAATATATTTATTGAGAGAAAGAAGCTTCTCTCTGAGGAACAGAAGGGGTCCTAGGTGGTTTACCAAAAACTGTGTTTTCTAAGTACTTCATTTATAGAGTAATTTCATGGGGTGACATGGGTTCGAGGTGGAGATAACTGGGAACTCACAAAGCAGAAGGTCATAAGATGGGACAGAACTATGGTTAACCAGTGAGATTAATTGTTCAGGTAAACTTGATTAAATCAAGAACAAATGGGGAAGTCAGTCATGTAGCAAGCGAGCATTCTTTTTTTTTTAAATAATTTTATTTAAAGAGGAAAAAACAAAACAAAATAAAACAGAATAAAGGGTAGCAACCATACAGTATTCCAAGGAAAAAAGGAAAAATACAACAATAAAACCTAAGAAATTATTACTTGACTAATTACATACTGACTTCTTGGAAATAGTTGTTCAAATTACAAAGTTAAAGCATGTAAAGTA